>UCOH01011788.1:0-47377 GCA_900474275.1 Synergus japonicus | reverse complement strand
CATAAGTGTAGTAGCTTTTGGTAGACTGTAGAATTTCACTTAAATGTTCACGTTCATATAGGTGACAGTCATTTTCACGATAACTTGTATTTTTTAGTATATGTTCTTAAGATTCACTTAAATTGAATAGTGTTCACTTTCGTTAGTAGTTTTCGATAGTTACATCAGGGATGTCACTGGTTGCTGGATGTGAAATTTCGTTTTGTTCACGATCCGGCTCGAAGGACCAAAATTATGTTGTTTTGTGTGTTGATAAATTGAGTCGATATTGTTTTTAGTGTTATTTATTTATATTCTTAAAGCTGTAAGATACATAAGATGTTTTAAGAATATGTATTTGAACTATATTTCGAGTGCACCTTCGGTTGGTGACTGCTATTCGACTACTGAATTTACAAACTAGTTAGTTAGGTAGGTAGGGCTATTAAAAATTAGAAAAAACTTAAAAGTGGGGGTGAAGACCCAAGCCAAACAAATGTGCTTGGCGTCAATGGAATTCCCCAGTGATTCATTTTACGATTATAAAACCTAATACCTGGACGGACAAGATTAAGTGCAATGAAATACTTAAAGGCCTACAACAGGGTGAAATCCCCAAGCTTGTTGTAATGACCATTTCAGGTACTGAACTATAGTTTTACAATCCTCGATCCTTATTTAGATTCATATTTTGCTAAATAGGCCTCAACAATATAAGTCAAAAAACCATAAGCCCCAAAATACAAGTCCCAAAACTGCAATGCAAAACATTCATGACAAAAATGAGACCCAAAGGGTGAAAAATGGTTTTTGAAAGAGTGGATTGGAAAAGGGATTTGAAAAAGAGAATTGTAAAAGTGTAAATATTTATATCTAGCTTACTCTCTTGTAGACTTGCATGAGTGAGTATTATACAAATACAAATATGTTATGTGAACTTGACTGTTCTTCTTTCTGTTACAGCCGAAAGAACTCAATCGTTCTCAGGACCCAGCTTTCCGTGCGAGTTCACACCATCATAGGTGAATATTTTAATTTTTATTGTCTTCTTACCCTACTTACCTTTTTCTTCTTAATAAAATTCAATCTGACACTGAACATACTTATTTAATTTAGTCGTGTCTGAAACTAAAGTATCTATTGTTTTAACTGTGACAGTTTTTATCCTTAAATACACAATACCGTTTTCATTGAGAATTACAGTTAATAACAAATTAATTACAATTTTTAACAAATTTTAAGTTTCTTGAGATCTTGAATTCTGGATTTTCAAAAAAAAACTCTGTGAGAGCCAATTTGTAATAAAAGGTTTAATTTTTTTTCATTCAACTAACTACTATGTAGTGCCCTATTCTAGTTCACGGCTCGTTTAAACGAGTCGTGTTCGCCTCTTGTTGTAAAATCGATCGTTCGATTAACGTGTGGCGAGGGCAGGCGAGATTTACTCAAGAGTAGCAGTGCGTGAAGAGTACATCACATGATGGACATGTCAGGGTTTTTTCTCACCCACTTGATGTTAACGATGGAGAGTAACTTTGAAGTCCTGATTAAAGCCAAACAAATACTTATCCTAAAATTGCGTAGACAAAAGAATTTCATGAATGACTAATGACTACATAAAACTAGAAAAAATCTGAGTGAACAAGTATGCGAGACAAAAAAGGGAGGAAGAGAAAGATACTGAATACTGTAGATACTCTACCATTTTACATATTTTAACGGTTCTCGCCACCTCATTCTCTCCGTATAAGCTAGCTGCTAGCCCTTGCTGGTATACCACACATTATTTCATTCTTTACTTAGTTGAATCGAGTAGGAACTTGATTCAACTAATATAAGCAAACAAAAGGAATGAATTGTCTACAATGTCTACATATATGTCCTGTCACTCTGACTCCTGGTAACCGGAGCGAAATTCCTATTCGTCTTGTAATTGATCAATCTTGTTCTCATTGAGCATTTCCATCTTTAATCAATTCACATTAGATAGGAACTTATAATGAATCTTTAATATATAATTTTCTTTGTTTTAGATTACATTCTCATCAGAGAAGGTATTAGATTTGCTTTTACTTTTCAGTCATATCAAAGCACTATAAAATTTTATTAAAATATACAATCCTACCGCAAAAAAGAGATGTTACCAATCGAGTCGAAAACCTGATTGGTTCCTTTGGAAATTGAGATTTTATGGGATTATAAAATAATTTTAAGGGATTTGACTATATATTTTGTGGAATTTTAAGTAATTTGAGAACGTTTTAGAAGATTTTTAACATTTTATGAAATTTCATTAGATTTTAAGGTATTTTATGGGATTTAATGAGATTTCATGAAATTTTGAATAACTTTAAGGAATTTAAGAGGGTTTTAGGAAATTTTAGAAATATTAAGTGATTTCACGGAGTTTCGATGGATTTTATGAAATTCTAAAGGATTTTACAATAAATTGCATGAAATTTTAAATAATTTTCAGAGATTGAACGACATTTCATAGATAGAATATTGTTATTTTAATAAATTAAGGAATTTTAAAGCATTTACGAGATTTCATTGGATTTTCAAGGGATTTTATAAGATTTCATGGGATTTTTAGTAATTTTATGGGATTTGATGATATTTTGGGAGAATCTAAGTAATTTTAAGCGACTAAGATATTTTACTTTATTTGAATATTTTATATTAAGTCATTTTAAGGTCATTTATTTCCAGAACTTTAAAAGTATTTGATTAGATTATATTGGATTTTCAAAAATTTTCAAGAATTTAACGAAATTCCATGGAATTTTGAGTGTTTTTAAGAGATATAATGAGACTTCATGGAAATCTATTGGATCCATTCAAAGTCTTTAAAATTACTTAATATCCCATAAAACATAGTAAAATCCTTTCGAATTAGTTGAAATTATTTTTAAAGTTAGTTAAAATTATTTTAAAGAATTTTATGGAACAACAAGGAATATCAAAGATTTTATGGAATTTTGACATTTATTTCCAGTATCGCTCTCTAAATCTGAATTAATAAGAAGTTACTAATGAAATAATGCCGATTCGTTTAGTAATATACTTTAGTAAGCATTTTTACAATCAATTAGTTAAAAACTACAAATTCACAGAGATTTTATTGGATTTTCAAGAATTTTCAATAATTTAACGAATTTTCATGGAATTTTATGTAATTTTAAGAGATATAATCAGACTTCATGGGTTTTTGAGTAATTTTAAGTAATTTTAAGCAATACCAAGAGATCATTGATATCATAATATAATTTGTGGAATTTTAAGGAATTTTATGGAACATCAAGGAATATCAAGTAATTTTATGAAATTGAAAGGAATTTCACCATATTTTAAAGGACTTTAAAGGATTTTGAGGATTTTGAAGACTTTAAAGGTATTTTCCGAGATTTCATTGGATTGTTAGGAATTTTTAGAGATAAATCATGACAATTCATGGGAGAACTTTTAAGAAATTCAAGGGATTTCAAGAAATTTCAGTGGATTTTCACGAATTTTTTTTTTTAGAGATTTAAACAGATTTCATGGGACTTTGCGTAATTTTAGGAGTATCATGTGAATTTACGAAATTTAAAGGAATTTCATCCACAAATTTTGAAGGATAATAAAGGCATTTCAAGGAATTTGATGAAACTTATGGAAATTCCTGAAATTAGATAAAGAATTACAAGACTTTATATTTCAAGAATTAAAAATTGTCAATTATTTTTTCTACTAGCAAAAGGTGTGCAAAAACGATATTATAAAAATTAGAACCTTTTATGCAACTTGCAAACAAAAGTGATCCGATACTATCCGAAGCTTGTATGCACACGAAGAAAAAGTTTTGTACATATTATACAACCCCAAACATCGAAATGAAATTGCGACTTCTTAATCCCTTGTCGGAAGAATACTGACGTTCGTTTCCAACGTCATAAGTCTCTCAACATGAACTTATGTAACCTGCGTATCATGCTAAATCGACTGTCAGAGTTCTGTCTGGGTGCAATAAATTCTGGCATGGTAAAGCAGGATAGAAATTCTGCTGTATACATACCTTCAAGAACATATAGTATATTTTTGTTATAAAAAGGAGAGTTGACACTTGATATGGAATTACATTTCTTAATGTAAAATATAAACATAATAAACATACTGAACATGTCAATTTACAAAGAAGGTACCAAAACTGATATGCAACTAAGGTATACTGCGAAATACAATAATATATTCTGCGAAATCCAAATGTAAACCAGTATCCACAAAAAAGGTGTTCATTAGATTGGACAAGATCTTCAAGTCATAGATCACACTATCAGAGTCATGGGACATAAGGTATTGTTTATAAGTCATGGACCTTAATTAATTTTCATTGGTTGTATACTAAGTCACGGGTCATAGGTCATAGGTTGTAAATTATGGGTCATACATCATTAGTTAGTTGTCACAGTGATCCATCATAGGTCACGAACTCATGATGGGTAGGGCTCATTCATAGGTCACCCTGGTCATCCTGTCCAAGGTTATAGATGATTCCTTTCCATACCGACTTCTACTAATCTCTCTCTATCCGAAACCTAAAGATTTTCGAAATCGTTTAATTCCAACTCCACCCTTAATATTTTTAAAAAGGTTTAGAGCTGACTTATAAGTATATAAATCACAATAAATGTTGCATATTTATAATAATAAATGGTGTGCGTGTTGCTTGTCTGTTACAGAAAAATTACTCAACAGCGAGGGCCGCGAGCTACGACGAGCACTTTTTTCCCTCAAGCAGATATTTCAGGTAAGTTTCGTATAAAACTTAATTTCAGACACATATTGTTTCAAGAATTAAAAAAAAAATTCTGGTAGGTGTGAAAGAGGGATTAATCTCATATTTTAGGAAGATGAATCTTTTTGCATTTCTGGCAGCTATCTCTTTAAATCTCGCGTATTTCTAGCAATCAATTCTGTTCTCTGTCTTTGTCCGTATAATTGTACGCTATCAGAAACTCATGTGAAATGGAATTAGTTGTGTCGCCGGATCCGAAATCGCGGAATAATGGAAAACCTACCAAGTTTGATTAAAGCTCTATTTTACAAATCTCTTGAAATTCGTCGGGCTCACATCGCAAAATATACATCCGAAGCTGGAAATAGGTAGAAACTCCATTAGTTTCTAGATTAAGAAGAGAGATTGAATATTAGTAACCAACTATTCATCCAGACGAGAAGATTCAAACTTAACGAATTAGTGTCAGCATAAAATGAAGAAAGAAGAATGAAAGTTAATCGATAAAATCCAATTGTCCAGGAACAGATTCCTTTTTAACGGAGAATTGATATCAGTTGTCTATATTTCCCCCCGGTGTGTATTTTTTATAATTATAATCTTATTAAAGTGGACTCTGTATTTTTTAGTAATAATTTATAAAGATTTAGTCAATATCCAAGAAATTGAAAGGAATTGTTTAATAATTGTAAACGTTTTGCAGGAGGACAAGGATCTGGTGCATGAGTTTGTTCAGAATGATGGACTGGCGTGCCTCATCAAGGTCGGCAATGAGGCCGATCAGAATTACCAAAATTACATACTACGTGGTGAGTACATAAATATATAATAATCATGCCTCTATATAGTTTTATGTTCATGAATATTTAAGTAAAGCCCTTGTAAATGATAATAATCAAAGATCAAAAGATCAAAAGAAAGTTTTTAATTTTATTCACGTTTATAAAACAGTTAGTTCATGAGTAAAATTCGTTTTCTGTTAAATTTCAAGTGCCTCACTAAGTCTTTCTTGAAACGAGGTAAAAAAATATAAGGTAAAAAGAAAAGGAACTAACTATCTAATTCAGTCAGAAGGAGAGTTCTGTTTTCTTATACGTTAAGGAAAATACTAAATAAGCAACCCACTAAAGAAAAACACACACAGAACAACACAATAATAACTTTAGATGTAGCTAACAATAACTAATATAAATGCGAGTTTTTTTTTTGTTTTCTCAACAGCCCTAGGTCAAGTGATGCTCTATGTAGATGGAATGAATGGAGTAATGGAACACGGTCAAACCGTACAATGGCTGTATACACTGATCGCTAGTCGTTTTCGATTGGTTATGAAAACTGCACTGAAATTATTGCTGGTTTTTGTCGAGTACGTAGAAACAAATAGCTTACTTCTGGTAAGAGCTATAAGGTCAGTAGACACTTCTCGAGGGATGATACCATGGACAAATGTGATGAAATTACTGAAAGACTATGATGCTGCAGACACGGAGCTCCTCATTTACGCAATGACTCTTGTTAATAAGTGTTTAAATGGTATACCAGATCAGGATACGTATTATGATCAAGTAGACTGTCTTGAAGAACAAGGCATTGAGGGTATCATCCAAAGATATATGTCAAAGCAGGGGACAGATTTGGACCTTCTCAGGCAGTTTCAAATCTACGAAGCTGTGCTGCATCATGAGGATGGCAATGACAGAGACTCTCCAATTAGACAGCTTGATGATAACATTAGGTGATGATAACATTATTTTGATTCTTATTCACGATATTTAGTCACTTGTCAGACTTGGATTGGACCTAAACTCATAAGATTGACTTCTAAATCGGTTCTATAATAATGTTTCAGGAAAACTCTTCGACATCGGAAGTCTTTAATGGATTCACACGAGCGTCGAAAATCTCGCAGACATTCTACTGGAACGTCGCCGTTATCGATGTCTCTAAACGCTCGCTTGAGTCCGAGATTAAACCATTCGCTTGGTTTAAGTTCCTTGAACAATACACTAAATAGTAATCTTAACAGTACGCTAAATTCGAGTAAACTAGAGGACGATGATGAGTCAAGTAGTTCACAAAGTTCTCAAGGTCTTGGAGATGTGCAGGTGAATGGTAGCTACAAGGAGAACAAAGTCGGTTATCCAGGTAGACTATCGCAACTGATAAATTATATTTTTAACCTCTTGTGTATACAGTACATAATAAGTCTAGAAATTAGTTAGAATCCTATTAAAAACTATAACTTCTGATAGTATGGGAATATAAAACCTTTTTATATTTCTTTCAGTGGACGTTGGTGTTACTCCTGCTTTAAGAAGACGGAGGGAGAGAGCCGAAAGACAAAAAAGCTTTATTAGAGAACAACAAGAGGCAACTGCCAATTTGAGGGCTTCTATTGGGCACTCGGACGATCAGGAAAGTAAGTGTTATTATCACCGATAACTGATGACAAATGCCTTACTGAGACTCATGACTTGTGACTTATGACTTATGACCTGTGACCATGGCAACTAGCGAACTTTTGTAGTAAATAGGTGAAAAAAATAAAAATAATTTTTTTACTTTTAAGGTCCCTTTACAACTAATGGTGTGCGATATACAAATGGTTCATCGTATGATAGAAATGCAGATTCTCCTTCCAATAAATTATCTAGAGGAAATAGCAGAAAGGATTTGACGCCGTTAATGAACGCAGCTAATAAATTAAATTCAGAAGAAAAAAAGCCTTGGTATGGAAGATGCCCTGACGAAGGAGTCGAGTGTGACGAAGGGAACCATATTGATGAAGATGAAGATCGACGAGTGGTTTTGCAATTGAAAAGAGAAGGTACTGTGAAAGATCTTACGCAGAAACTTGCAGCTCAAAATCTGATTCCAAGCAGTCCAGTCGAAGAAAAAGTTTCCAGGTAATAAGTAGTTTCTTATGATGCACGACTATGACTTTATGACCAATGCCAATAATTTATGATACGTGACTATGACCCATCGCCATTAACTTATGGCCAATGACTTGCAGCTGATGACTTATTACCAAGGACAAATTACTTAAGACCAGACAGTGGACTAGCAGAATATAATCCATGACTTATGAAATAATGTGCTTTGATTTTAGGATAGGGGACATGAGCGGTTTGATCTCAAAAGCAAAAGAAGGTCTCGCAAAATCCAAGTCAAAAGCTGATATTGTCAAATCACCGACCGGTGAAAACTTACCAAAGTTGGCGGAAGTGAAAAAGTCCGAGAACGAACTTCATTGGGAGGAATTAGTAAACAAACTGAAGAGGCCGCTTTGTCTTTGTGATCTGGACTTTACAGATCTCAATTCAGATGATGAGATTGATGTACTTGGGCCAGTAAATGTGATGAATGGCGTGCCACCACCTCCACCAATGGTTCCACCCCCAGCTGGTTATCGAGCTCCACCACCTCCTCCTCCCGGAGCTCGGTTACCACCCCCCCTTCCAGGTGGTCCGCCCCCGATGTTCGGTGTTAATCTTAAATCTACTCGAACTCATGCTACTGAATCTATCAACACACCAAAAAGTCCACCACCTGCCTTGACGAAAAAGAGCAAAAAAACCGTGAAACTATTCTGGAAAGAAGTCCGAGATGATCCTATTATTTTGTCCAGATTAGACCAAAATAAAATGATATGGGACGAACTTTCACCCATCCCAGTTGACACCCAGAAACTAGAACACCTTTTCGAAAGCAGAGCAAAAGATTTGATCACTAAGGTAAGCAAATTTTTTTTGTTTTGTACTTTGTCACTGCATTGTCAAAGTTGTTGGGAGCGGGATACGCGTCCGCTTTTAATGAACGTAATTAACACATGTGAAAATGGGCTTCACGATTTATAACACGGGGTTACATTAATTATTTTTGAATCAGGAATTCTTGTTGGTATGAGAATAGTCAAAGTGTAAATATTTTTAAAAAATTAGGGGTCGAATGTAAAAAGTGGTCTATTTCTTTTACGAAAATTTAAAAATATATATATTAACGAAGAGTATAATTTGACGCCTATCATGCTTTTTAAAGGGGAAAATGTTACTTCTATGCATTATCTTATCCTTTTAATTAATCTATACTGTGTATATATTTCCCTCAAAATGCCTCATATTTCGGGAACCTAGTAGGAATTGTGCAGGATATGCGGTTAGCAAATAACCACACTTCTAAATTAATTTGCTAGATGATAAGCTGCAGCAGAAAGATCAAATTAATTATAATTACAATAATAATAATAATAATAATAATAATAATAATAATATTTTTAATCATGAAACTAATAATGATCGGAGCTTACTATGTACATATGTATTAATAGAAATTATGGCAATCAAAATGACTTTAATCTTAATGACAAGAATCTATGTTTAGCGTAGTTGACCGTTGACTTTTGCAAGCATAAATGACCGTCAACTCATGACTAGAACTTATGACCGTTAACTTATGACCAATGGCTTATCGCCTAAGATTTATGATCAATCGAAGGGTTGACAACTCGTGAAATCAGGTGTAGACTTGCGCTGAAATCTTGTGAAATCTCCTGAAATATCTGAATTCACATGAATTCACTTGAATTTTCTTGAAATCTCCTGAAGTCAGTGAAATCTTCTGAAGTCACTTGAATTCACTTGAATCCGCTTTAATTCACCATAAAATTGATGGTGAATTTTTTCTGAAGTCACTTGAAGTCACGTTGAATTCATTTGAAATCACGTGAATTCATTTGAATTTTCTTGAAATCTCCTGAAGTCAGTGAAATATTCTAAAGTCACTGGAATTCACTTGAATCTAGTTTAATTCACCATCAAATTGATGTTGAATTTTTTCTGAAGTCACTTTAAGTCATGTGAATTCACTTGAAGTCATGTTCAATTCATTTGAAATCACGTGAATTCGTTTGAATTTTCTTGAAATCTCCTGAAGTTAGTGAAATCTTCTGAAGTCATTGAAATATCCTGAAATATTTTGAAGTCAGAAGTAGGTGTACACCCGCTTGGCTAAGTTGTCAACCCCTCGTGATCAATGAATTTTGACCAGTAACATAACTCAAGCCTAAAAGCAATAAATGAAAATAACTTTAACTATTGACAATAATCTACTTCAGAGGTGATTAGATGGTGATGGTTTTTGAAAACTGACTAATTTGATTCTTATATTCTTTGCAATATTGTTGGTGCTCGCACGCAATGAACGAAATGGCATGCTGGAATTTTACAGGAGGTGAGTCCTAATTTCTTGAATTAATTTGGGTGAAATTAATACTACTTTGTATATATATATATGTAACATGATATGTAAAAATCTTTAAAATAAAGTTTATTCACTCAGCTTAACATTGTCGTAATTAGCTTTAATAGCCTTTCTTGCTCTTTCTCCAATAAAAATGTCTAGCTTTTATCGAAATCTTCATTTTTAATTAAATTGCTTCGCACTCTTTCAAAAGAAGTTCTCTGCAAAGCTGGAAGTTGGCAATTATCATGGTTACTTGCTTTTTGTTAAATTTTTCTTATTTGTCGCTGTCAGTATCTTTACTGCGAAACTATAAATAATAATAATTATTAACTCATAAATACAGTATTTTTAGATAAACTAGAGTCATTATGTTTTTATTAAAAAAATAAACATTTCATTTCGTCAAACAGAAGCAGCAAGAGATGAACAAGAACAAAGAGATCATCGTATTAGATCACAAAAGATCAAATGCAATTAATATCGGTATGACAAAGTTACCACCCCCACGATCTATTAAGACTGCTATTTTGAAAATGGATGCAACTATCATGAACCGAGAGGGTATCGAAAAACTTCTGACCATGTTACCAACAGAAGAGGAAAGGTCAAGGATACAAGAGGCGCAGGCCGCCAATCCCGATCTTCCTTTAGGATCTGCTGAGCAGTTCCTTCTTACATTAGCTTCTATTTCTGAATTACCAGCAAGACTGAAACTCTGGGCCTTTAAGCTCGATTTTGAAAATTCCGAAAAGGTAGGTGTAGATAAAAGAAAAATGCATAATAATGTTGTGTAAGTCGAGCGTACTACCTCGAATAATACTGCGATTTCTCAGTCTAAATTGTGAATTTCTATAGTTTAAATTACGAGAATTTGCTTTCACGTTGAATCGCCAGAATGGCGTTTTCTGAGTGAAAAATAGATATATATGAAGTATGTGATGAGAATGTAGAAATGTGATATAGACAGAATGCAAGGAAGAGAAATAAAATGAAACTGAAAAAGCTGATATTTGTGACTTACAGGAAATTGCAGACCCTTTGATGGATCTGAAACAAGGAATGGAGACATTGAGAGTGAATAAAACTTTTCGCGGAATTCTGAGCACGCTTCTCTCAATCGGGATATTCCTCAACGGAAATGAGGTTGGTATTGAAAGCCCGCAAATTATATCCGCTTAATCTGTCTTCGACGGATAAATTCACAGTGGTTGAAACTTGAAAATCAATATTTTATATAGATGGCGAGGGCGTAGTGATTTAAAGCAATTTAAAGATAATTCAAAGGATTTCAACTGGTTTTAAGCAATTTGAACAGATTTATAAAGATTTTAATATACTTAAAAATGTCTGAAAGAATTTTAATTTAATCAAATTTGAATTTAATAAAATGTTTTAGGTAAAAGGATTTCAGTTGGAGTACCTCGCTAAAGTACCTGAAGTCAAAGATACAGTTCACAAGCACTCTCTGCTTCATCATCTTTGTCATATGGTCATGGAAAAGTTTCCGGATTCCACTGATCTCTATTCCGAGATTGGAGCGGTAACGAGAGCTTCCAAAATAGATTTTGATGAATTGGCTTCCAATATCTGTAAATTGGAAAGTGAATGTAAGGCATCTTGGGATCATTTGAAATTGATTGCCAAGCATGACGGATCCACGATGATGAAGGTCAAGTAAGTATTTTTCTAAGAAGAGCAAACACTTATATTAGTATTATTATTTGATTAGACAATTTAGGTCTGCAATCTAAGCAAGGGATAATTTTTAATTATTACTTGTACCCTTTTACTATTTCAGGATGTCCGACTTTTTGGCCGACTGTGCTGAGAGAATAATTGTTTTGGGTATTGTACACAGACGTATAATAAATCGCTTCCACAAATTCGTTCTCTGGCTAGGAATACCATTACACCGAGTGCAGGATACTAAACCGAATGAGTTTTGTAGAATTGTTTCTGAGTTTGCTCTCGAATACAGAACCACTAGAGAAAGAGTGATACAACAGCTAGAAAAGAAAGCCAATCACAGAGAGAGGAACAAGACAAGAGGGAAGATGATCACCGAGGTAAGTTCCATTGCAAAAATAGAGAAATTTTTTTTTCTCTGTACATCGACTCTCTCAACGACTGGTGTACCTACAATGTATATATTGGACGTTTCCCTCTTGTTCCAGGTTGGAAAATTCAGGACGAAAGAAGATCGAGCTGATGCGGAACTCAGGCAATTACTCGGCAGCGATATTTCGGATGTCGAGAGTCTGCATGGTACACTACCTTGGAGAAGGCAGAGAAAGGAAGGTGAGTTTTCATTTTTTAAAATACACACCTTTAAAATTGAGAGTCTGAGACGCAGTCGCTATTGTGAATTCTCATACACGCGTCTGAAGGAAATTGTATTGAAAGGTTTTTACATATGGAATTTTTAATTTATTATAGTTACCTGGCATCAGACGTAAAATTCAATATTTAAGTTACCATAAATTATTTAAAATCACTTAAAATTCTTGAAATTCATTGAAGTTATTTGAAACTTTTTGAAATTAGGTATGTAAGTAAGTTTTATTGAGTTCATATGAAACTCCGTAAAATAGTACACATATGTGTCCGATTTTTATTCAAGTCATGTGCGTGTAGATATAGATCCTAGAAGCTACCATCTTTTTCAGAACTAATATTCTGGAGCCCAAGGGCGTAGCTTCGATCCTTTTTAAATGAAATCCTTGCTTGCCTACTTGTATCGTCTTCAAAGTCACTTGGCCTCCCAGCTAGTCTCCTTTACTCCCATGTTTTCTTCTTGATCATATTGGATTTTACATGAGATACTATCGAGCATGAGAATAAGAAACAGTGTCGGAAAATCGAAAATGCAAATTACACGCGGATCTTATTTGATTTCATTTAGGATGGGAAGGAGAAAAATTTTCAAAAAAATCGAAAGGATGTTTCTGTAGTCGTACAATTTTTTTCATAACTAAAACAATACAAATTTTGAATAACTAAAACAATAAAATTACAATCAAGCGATATTTTTGTACATTTCAGTTCGCATGTCATTGGGTCCTCTGTTGAGGGATGAAACAACAGGTGGTAACTTGACTGATGGTGACGACGAACTATTAGAATGCCTTGTGAAAACAGCCACTAAGTCACCTGCAACCAGGACAACACCCCGAGAGCGAAAAAGGACCCGTCACGCCGATCGTAAGTCTTGTAAGTTGAAATCTCCGCACCCTGCACACGTTCATATCTGCGATCTGCTTTGGTGATCCTTATTTGTATAACAGAATCCAAGATCAAAATCAGTTAAGATTTTTTTCAAGTACTTCAGTTTGTCTAAATTTCATTTAAATTTTATTCAAATTTTTCCAAAAATTAGCGTATATAACTTAAAAATTCAATTTCATAATTTTACTTAACAAATATTAGAACTAGTTTCAAGAGTAGATCATTTTTCCTTCTATAGACATACTTTTATTTCGAAAAAGAATTGACCTATAGAGGTAAAAGATACCTAGTTCTAATGTTTGTTAATTAAAATGAGGAAATTGAATTTCGAGGAGAAAACGAACCAGGCAGTCGATATTACAGATTTTCTCATACAATCTGATTTCTTTTTCATTTCTTTGCACTTTATCTGCACAGTTTTCTATCAATTTCTGTAGCTCTTCTTTTGGTACAAAAATAATATTAAGTCTAGTAAGAAGGTAATAACTATATTTGGCTTTATGAATTAAGGTTTAGTAATTATATTATATATTATATATTACCGCCTACTTGTATTGACCATGAATACTTTAGATTTAATCTTTAATTTATTGGGAATCTTTTGAATTCATCATGAGCTTTTTTGGAGATCTTTGAAATTCTTCGGAATTCTTTGTTGATCTTTGAAATTGTTTGGAGTCTTTTTTTTTTAATTTTTTGGAATTCTTTAAAATTATATGAAATTTGTTGAAATTTTTAATTCTTCGGAATCCGTCGAAATTATTTTAAATTATGTCTATTCACTTTGTAAATCTATCAATCTAAAAAGAACCACAATTTTTTTACATCACGATTAAACTTTGAAATACTCATAAAATTGGGAAATGTTTTTTAACGAAACGATGAAATACGTATCTTTTTTTATCGATAAATAATATACTTCAGTGCCAGACTATTCTGCAGTATATTGGAATGGTCGGGAACCTGCCCATACGATTTAATATGAATGTGGTCATATATTTCAGTTATTCGGATAGATGCAGAAAAATCGTAAGCATGTAACTTTCCAACTACTCACGATAAAAGAAATTATTAAAATTAATTAAATTACTTTACTGATTTTGGTTTACTATTCTTTATCAGTAAAAATTTAATTTAGAGCTCTGTAATAATAATATCTTACATCTTACATATTAAATAAATTCTCAAAACCTAGGGGTGTGGTGATATTTTAACAAAAATGGTGATGGTTTTAACGGGTAGCCTAGCCTCTGTTCCTTTTTCTGTCCTACAGTAAAACGATCACGAACTAGAGAGAACAACACGACACCGGATGGGTACAGGCCCTGAAGGGAATTGATTTTATTCTTCCTGCAAAAGAAGGTTCGGCGTTTATAAACTCTTTTGGCATGGCTTTTGTAAATCGTTTCTATAAGCATGACTCTTAATTTTGTCTCTATCAATTAAATTTTTTCCATTGTACATGGTGTGTTTATTTTCATACTAAAGGTATTTAAAAAATTGTACGATTTTTTTTTAACTTGTCTCATTTTTTCTGATAAAATTTGTCTCTAAAACCAATATTTTTACAGATCCTCAAAGAGAAGCAATTTCTTGAGCAAAAAATAACTTATAAATTATGAGTGTGTTTTTATTGACCAATCTATTTTCTAAATTTAACGTTGTTAATCGGTGGAAATGCAACGCTTACTTCATGAGATTGCCCACGTAGCTCATTTCTCTGTGTCTACCTTAATTTGACTCGTTTCATTTGAAGTGCTTTGTTTCACCAATGAATTATACGCTGCAGTGGCATCTTTCATCTGGTGAATTATTATAGTGTATTATATCACCATGATAACGGTGTTAAATGTGCCCTCTAGAAAAAAAACTATTTTTTCACATGAACGATAAAAATAGCACTTCCTTTACACGTGAATTCACACTTTCATTCATGCTTTATTATTTATTTATTTCTCATGCAGTTTTTTCACAAACTATCTCAATTTTCTGCAGTGATAGAGAATTTTATAAATAAAGAATCATTTCATGAAAACGAAATTTGGTAGTTTATTAAAGCAACTAGTTTGAGTTTTGTAAATGAAAAAAAAAATGTATTTTGATGCAATAGTGAAAAATGAAATTTTAGGATGCGCAGTAGAGGAATAAGGTGCTTATAGCTGTGTGATTAACTCTATTAATCAATATAACGAATTCGACTTTGTTTTCTCAGTATCTCTAGTAGCTTGTCTATTAATATTTGAATAAAGGTTTTTTTTTTTACTTACAATCTACTTTACATCATAAATTATATCCAGATATATTATATTATTGTTTCAGTGCGTAGAACATTGAAAAACGGTCTCTCGGAAGAGGAAAAGAAACACATCGCCGCCTACATAAAGGGCTATTGACTGTGATATAAATCTGCCCGAAGAAGAAGACTACTATTCGTGCATCGAGCTATGCATTTGGTCGATAATCGAAAGCTAAATTGGGACAACAACGCGAAAAGTCTGAAAGATGAACGAGAGTTAGGGTAAAGATGTTTGTGCATGCGTAGTTATGCCAAGAAAGTAGATAAAATATTTTTCAAATGCAGTAAGTATTTAATTAACCCTTGCGTTACTCAGATTTTTCAAAACAAGTTTTCGCTAAAATTGTTCATTTTAAGTATAAGACTGTTTCACTATCGATTATTTTCGATATCTACAACTTCCCGAAATTACGATAACTTTCCGAAAATTTAACTTATGTAATTAAGTTCCTAAAATACAAAATTGTTTGTCTCCGTAAATATGTTTTAAATGATAATTCTCTTATTTAATCAATGATCTGCGATATTCCTGAGTTAAATAAAGGCAAGATTAAATTCTTATTTTAATCAGACGTAGATTTTCCACTTAAGAGCAAAATCAATTAATGAATATCGTTTTACCCCATCTCTTCTGATCTTCTCAATCCACTCAATTTCATTAAACTTTTTAGAATCTTTCAGCAACTCCATCTGAACTTCTCCAGGATTAAAATTGACCTTTTTCCTCGTGAGAAATATATGAAGTATATGCCATTTTAAGTAGGATGTGATTAAAATCACATTTAGCTGAACATAATAAAAATAACTTATTTTCTTAAGCGGAGGGAGCAAAATACAAGACTTATAATTTGTCCAATGCATTACGACTTTCAGAAAAAATTAATCTATACTCAAATCAAGTGCAAAAGTTATTAAATTTTTAAGGAACAAATACCATTCTCAGTTGACGTTACTTGAAATATCTCTTTTGTCTTTATTTATTAGTTATTCGAAATTTTTCTTCCCGGAAAAGAAGGTTCTTAATGCCCTTTATATCTTTTTGCTTTTTTGGTATCCCTACGCCGTGCTTCTATATATATTGGTCTTCCTAGAGAAATAGTCGATCAACCTTCGACTAAATTATTAAGGTGATAAGTCAATACCGAAGTTAATGTTAGAGTGAACATTTTTTAAAAGAGCTAACTTTCCGCATATCCCGACTCAGCTTGCCTCTTACTTCTTGAGTCTTTGTGATCGATATATGAGAACTGAATGTAAGCCGTCAATGTAACGTCATTTAGATTGCAATTGATCAATTGATCATTGACTTTCATATACATAGTATTTTATTTTAGGAAACAAAAATTTAAACCTTTTCAGAAATAAAGATTTGTCTTTCTGAAAAAATAAAAACGGAATCCAGTCATTAACATGAACTGTTAATGTTGTTAACGAAGCTTATCAACGTTGGTTTAAACCATCTGCTCAATGGGTACAATACATCGAAAAAAATTATATTTTAATAAACGGAAATACAAACATTTCTTGTAAAATTATCAAAATTTGTAAATATTACAAAGATGTTTATAAAAATAGAAACTAAATTTTATAAAATTTGCTGCGTTAGAGTTTCCATAATAAAAATGGTAACAGTAGCAAATCTTGCATCTCGAGATGTGCATTTAGAAAAACAGGTTGATCATTAAGTCTGTGTACAATTGTACAAATCTACAAATGTATACTTTGAGCAGACACTGCCATAATAACAAAAACTGCTGCTCTTCGCAAGGCAATCAAGCACGTCTGCTTCAAATAAAACAATTCCGAGTGGTTGCTTAGATCAGCAGTTTTTTGCACTGTAGCTGAAAACTACTTGTGGTATACGTAGGCTCATTATTAGCAAGAGCTCAAGAGAAAATGTCTTTCGATCCGCATCATAATAAATATAAGCAGCTATAGTATATATTTTTTAGGGTGCGAAATACTTCGATCTTCGTCATGCAATGGCTATAAATTCTGCAGTAGTAGATTTAAATATATAGTAAAGAATACAAAGTCCATATGAAATAATTAAGGACGTTAGATCCAAGTTATAATTTGAAAAAGTTCGATCTCCTCCTTTTATTAAAAAAATATTAAATAAAAAACTTAGTTCTAATATTTTTTGAGTATAATAAGGAAATCTAAGAGCGCTGAGTAATTTGAAGTTTTTAGACAAAAATAAAAGTGCAGACAAAAATAACTACTACTTGCCTTAGTGCATGATTGTACAATCTTGTATACTCCTAGAATGTGATCCTTATAATAAAGAACGGCAAAGATCTCTCAAGCATATCTGCAAAGTGTTTTATTAAACTACCTTAATTTATCCATTTTAAAAATATAATCGAACAAATAGACGTTAAAAAAATAAACATTAGGGTCAGGTAAAGAATTTTAAATAATGTAATACATTGTATTAACAAAATGTGCTCAATATGCACAGTTTATTGTTAACCGTCATCCAACTTTAACAGCATACAATATAATATAATGATAAAAACGTATTAATTACAATAATTAATGATAGCAACGATAGAGAGGTATTGATATACAAATATGTTGTTTTTTTTTCTTAAATGCTCTTCACGTAAGTTTCTAATTTAAAAAAACCGACGATTTCAGAAAATCTGGAAGCATAAAAGGATATCAGGAAGTCGGTAGCGTAAGGAACTATGATGGAAAATAAAAGCACGTTTGCACATAATGATAGAAAGACCAGAAAAACACATTTTGACAATGTTTACATTCACGTAAAAAAACATTCTCACTGTCTTTCTTTCACAATCTCACAGAATGAATAGATTATCACTTTACACTTGGGGATTGTGCGGCGATTAAAGTGTCTAATTGTTTGTTGGAATGATCTATACAGCAATAAATGCGATTTTCTTAAAGACGATTTACTTTCGGACTCTTAAAAATCGTTCTGAAATCACACAAATTTATTTTTCCTTATCAAATATTGCACTAAATGTTTCTTCAATTACAATGCGATGGTTAAAATAGTGGAAAATTCATTATAAGAGGCAGTTAAGTACTTAACGTAAGAAAGTCTCCAGAAATTAATAAAAAAAATACTAGAGAGGTTTGAAGTAAGTCCTGTTATTAAACAAGGATGAAAGAGCTCGAGCTCTCTCACACAACAAGACATTTTTTAACTTCTAAAATCTCTAGCTCGAAAACTATACGTTTGAGAAAATTTTGCAAAAGGACTTTTCGACTTGTTTTTTCGTCCTCTATCTGAAACATAACTCATGTAACACCTTGTATATTATTTTATACAAGATAGAAATAAAGAACTAATTAAGTGCAGACTGTAGACTTAAAATGGAATTTATTAACAGCTTAAATCCGTCGATTCTTTCATTCAATCTTAAATCTACAATCGCTAGATTGTGTTTATTTTTTACTTTAGTGATAAATTCAGCTTATCGCATTTCGTCAAATCTCAGAATAGTTTGTAAAAAAATCTTTGTTGGCAAACTGTCCAACATCAACTGAAAAAGGTCTGTCTCCAGACCTTTTCTTCAATTTATCCCAGACGTAGTGATAACGAAGATAATCTTGAAGGATAATGTTTGCTCTTTTCGCTGCTTCACTTTATTGTACAAGGGAAAACATCTTCATGGCTCTTGAAAAAGTTATACTTGGCACATCAAAATCTTAAAATCTTAAAATCCCAAAGCACGGTTCAAAATCTACGAAGATGGTTTCAATAGGCACAAAAATGTTCAAAGCTCGTCGTGCTTTGGTCCACTAAATTCTTCGTGAGAGATGAAACCGTTTTTGTCTTTATCTTCATGTTGGAAAATTTCCTCGACGAGTTTGTCGTGATCTGCCATCATTTTCTTCACTTCCTCACTTTCACCTGCACCTGCTTGCTCAGCTTCCAGCATCTGCTTTCGGAGGTACTCACTCACCTGCAGAAAAAAATTATTAGTTTTTTTCTTGACATAGTTCATGTTTATAACATATATTTTTTAGGGTCTTTCTATCTTTCAGGGTTTTCTTTCTCCATCCATAATTATCCGCCTAAAATTAACTTTTTGAAATTTCAAGTTTTTATAGTTAAGATATGATAAGCATCGCAAAATTCTATTCTCCATTTTACTCAACGAAGATTATAAATAAATATTTTTTCGCTCTTTAGTGCTAATCCTTTTGCAAATATAAAACTGCATACAGAGCGAAAAAATATTTATTCTCGATATTTTTTGCCTAAAATGAAGAATTCAAAATTTAACTTCAAAATTTAATATTTTGATTTTACTTAAAAAATATTTGAATTAGGTATTTTCTCGCTCTGTACGCATAATTCTAGTTACAAATTGATTAATTCTACACAGGGAAAAAATTTCAAATTTAATATCTGTTGAGAAAAATGAAGAAATCGAATTTTTAGATTACAAATTGGCTCCAACATCCTTAATGAGTGATTTTATCCCAAATTATATATTAAAAATTTAATGTGGCATGCGCTATTTTAATTTTTATTTAAATTTGTTTATGTTTCTGATTAGTAGCTCTGAACCAGCACCGAGTTTCTTAGAAGAAAGAATCAAAAAGGATCTTGCCATTGCTCTCACCTCCTCGCGGGAAAGTTGGTTGTCATTGTCACCATCAATTTCTTTGAAGACATTTGCTGATGGTGCCGAGTCGCTGATGTTGATGAGTTCAACGTCGAAATGTAACGTCGCACCTTAAATGAAACCAAGGAAATAAGTTCATAATTAAATAAAATGGTGAATGAAAAATTATTCCTTAATGACTCTGGATCCAAATATAACCAGATGAATTTATTATGAATTATCATTTTAAAATTATGTTGAATGGAAATTTAATTTCAGACATCGGTGTCGAAGGATAATTTTTCATAAATTCATAATATTCAAGATTTTTTATTTTTAGATATCCTAAATTACTGTAGTAATTTGTCTTGAGCTAATGATAGAATTAAGGATTTATACCTCCAGGAATAACGTTGCTAGCTCCTCGTTCACCATATCCTAATTCTGGTGGTATCACCAACTTCCGCTTTTCGCCCACGCACATGTCCACGAGTCCTTGATCCCAGCCTTTGATAACTTGACCAACGCCGAGTTGAAACGTGAATGGTTGATCTCTATCCAAACTGTAACAATAAAGTAATATCTCTTTAAATTTCATGATAAAGTATTAAATATTAATTCAACAAGAAAAATTATCTCTGTATAATTTATACTATTAAGATTGATTTGGATTGGAAAATTACATTGGAATTGAAATTGTATTGGAAATGATACAGATTCCGGACTGGATCAGATTAATTTCAATAGTGATATGTCTGGGTCTCTAGCAATCTAGTTGAGTAAGTTAGGTTTACGATTTAGTAGTAAAGCCAGCTATGTTCATCGATTATGTTTCCTGAATAGAAGGAAATGAACCCTAAAATCCAAGATCCTAGCTATGAAATGCATGCTTAAGTCAAATTTGAAGCACTCTGCATACTGACATATATATTTCAATTACGATCTATGTGAACTATTCAGGTCAGTGAGGGATTCAATAAATTCGAATGCTTCATTATGTACTTTTTCTTCTAAATTCAATTTTTAATTTTTGATTAAACAATACCAGGGTGGCCACAACATTCAATTTTTCAATTTCCCTGATTTTGCCCTGACTTTCTGACAAATTTCCCTGATATAAAAATATTACAAATGCGTACAAATTTTTAATTATAATACTATTGACATTTTTCAAAAATTTCGTATAATATCACTTTAAATCTTTTGAAATATATAAAATCACTTCACAACATTTAACATTCGTAAAAATCTCTCAAATTGACAACAACTTTTGAAAAGGTCTCTTAAAATTCATTGAAATTTCTTGAAATTCCTAGAAACATCTTAAAATTCCACGAAATGGTTTAAAATTTGTTAATATTTCATGAGATCATGAATTCTCACGAATCTGTTTAGAATTACTAAAAATCCCTTAAAATTTCTTGTAATCCTTCAAAATTCCATAAAACATTTTTAACTATACAATATTTAAAATTCCATTAAATCCTTTCAATTATTTACTAAATCATTTACAAATCATAAAATCTCACAAAATCTTTTAAAAATCAAAAATGACTTGAAATTTTTTAAAATTCTATGAGGACTATTAAAATTCCTTAAAATTATTTTTAAAATGTCAAAATAACTTTCACTTTTTACAAGCTATTTAAAATCCTTTAGAATTCCACGAAAAACTTTAAAATCCCTTAAAATACGTAAAGATTTCTTAAAATTCTAACAAGCCCTTTAAAATCCCTTTAAATTCCATGAGGACATTTATAATTCATTAAAAATTCTTACAAGTTTCTTAAAATCCTTTATAATTGCACGAAAAATTTTTAAATCCCTTTAAATATGTAAACAATTTTCCATAATTTTTGAAAACTTTTTAAAATTCCTCAAAACCCTTTGAAATACTTTAAATTCCAATAAAAACTTCAAAATCTTTAAAAATTCATAAAAACTCTTTAAATTTCTTAGAATCCTTCAAAATTCTATAAAATTCTATAAAACAATATTTAAAATTAATTGAAATTCTTTACTATTACTTTACAAAATCGAGTACGAATCATAAAATCTCGTGAAATTTGTTTAAATTCCTTAAAGTGCATCATTAAAATAACTAAAAATAAACTCATGAAAAAAATTTCACCAAATCTTTTAGATCCTTAAGAACAGTCGTAAATTCTTTAGAATAGTAAAAACATTTTTAAATCGTTTATAAAATCTATCGAAATTCCTTGAATTAATTCAATAATTAAAATTATTTCTGTAAAATCTTTTAAAATTCCACGAGGAAAATATAAATTCTTTAAAATCACTTTAAAGTAATGAAAATTTCTTAAAAATCTTACACGCCTTTTAAAATCTTTGTAAATTCCACGATAATATTTGCAATTCCTTAAAATCTCTTTAAATTCTCACAAGTTTCTTAAAATTCTTTATAATTCCACAAAAAACTTTCAAATCCCTTAAAATGCGTAAAAAAACTGTCATAATATTTGAAAACTTTTCAAAATTCCCTAAAATTCCTTAAAATTCTTTCAATTCCCTGAACTTCCTTAAAAATCTCTTAAAATTCCATGAACTCCTTGTAAAATTCAACGAAACCTTTTCAATATTATACAAATCTCTTGTAATGACTTAAAATTCCTAAAAACCTCTTAAAATCCTTTAAAATTATTGAAAATGTCTTGAAATCATTATAGAAACCTAGAGAATCTCAGAGAATATCTGGAAATTATTTATAATCCTTCGAAATCTTTGGATACTTTATAAAATTTGTTAAATAAATTATAAAAGTTATATAATATTTAATACGACAAAAGTAACATAGTTAATATAAATGTCAATGTTTAATGACTTCCCTGACTTCCTTGACATGTGGCCACCCTGAATACAGACTGATTAAATACAAATTGCAAGCGTATAAACTGTCTACTTTTCAAATTATTGTAAATAAAGCTATTCCCGTAAGGAGAACGAAACATTAGAACTCGCTGATGAAAAAAGATTCACTTCGGTACACAAGGGACAAGAAGGCGAAATTCAAAATTGGATGAGTCCTCGGATGAGTCTTTTCTTTAGAAACGACGACCAGTTTCGCGCTTCGCGCAGGACCTGAGGGACCAAGTCGAAAGATAGCTTGTCCAAGGAATAGAAAGTTTATCCCTTGTATATCGCGAAGACGTTTTTAAATATTCAAAGAGGCTTTGAGCGTACACGATATCGCGCGCTTACGGCACGGTTTATATCCCCCTGTAGAGTGCTCTTGAAGAGAAGTGGATGGAGAACCGCGGATAGAGCCCTGAATCGGAAGAGGAGGAGGGCAATGTGATTAAAGTTTATAAGAAAAAGGGAAGTTTATGTTTAAATAATGATTAATGAATATAATCATTTATTTAGCTCTTAATCTATTTCAAACTATTATTATTACAAACAACATTATCATACGTTTTTCAAAATTTCCATAAGAAAGTCATATTTTGCTTCTAAAATATTTTAGAAGCAAAAGAGAATTTTTTCAGAACTCATAAGGAGGAATAACTTTGCATAAAATAAACATTTTCATATTGTTCAGGTCCGAACTGCAGATCCGTTGAGAATTCAAGGTAAAAGTTTTACATATTATATATACTTTTATATTAATAGCTTTAGAATGACGACAATATAATTCAGAGCAAATATAATATAATATAATATAATTCAGTTTTAGTTTTTTGTGTGAAAAAATTATGTTTCATCGTTTTTGAAAAATTAGAGTAGATTAGAGACTTTGTTATCTGCGGAAAACAAATACATTGTTTGCCAGCTCTCAGATGGTTTAGCTCTGGTGGTAAAGATCCAGTCAGTACCTCATCACTCTTCGCGGCGAGAAGCAGTCGTGCGAATTTAATCGTTCAATTTAAAACAAATGTTGTGTGTCGTGTTTCAATCTAAATTTTATGTGTGTCGTTAAACGAAACTCAAAAGCCAGTGATCAGTATAAATGCCTAAATAATGGTATGTAATTTATTAAGTGTAGAATTTTTAATTTTTAACATTTTTCATTTTTAACATTTTTCATTGTTAATATTTTTCATTTTTAACGACACATTTGCTTTGATAATAATTGACTCTAGAATCGACGTTCCCTTGCAAAATTTCTGAATTTTACTTCCAGTGCGTGAATTTAATAGCCAGAATAGTAGTAGTAGTATCACGACCGCAGTAGTTGGTGTGTTTATTAATATTTTGAACCTCGGAAAAAAGATAATAAACGCAAGATAACCAGTGAATAAAGAAATACAAAAAATGAAAAAAAAAAAAAAAGAGAAAAAAAGAAAAAAGTGAACAATGAGCAATGCATACTCTCCTGGGGGTTGCAGCAGGTGCCTCGCATTTACATATTTACACATTGGTGGAACGATATCAAGCCCAGATAAAAAAAATAAATCGTCCGAATATCGTGCATAGGAGAACGAGAATGGGATGTGCGGTGCACAGGATGACAGAAATAAAAAAAGAAATCGTTATCAAAGAATTTCTCGGCCTTTGGCCCTCCAACCTGCAAGAGCTCGTTAACATATCAAAGAACTAGTTGGAAAATGGAAGGAAGGAGGATATTTAAATTTATTCCACCTCGCATATCGAAAATTTCTATATCTTCTTGCTGTTGTGTAGGTGTTCAGGAGGAGTGAGATAGGGCAATTATATGTAATATCTATACGCAGAAAATGTTCCTTTTTTGTTAAAGGGTCGCTCTACTTTCGCAAATTCCCATAAAATACCTTTTTAAGTAGCTTAATCTTGCACATTTTCGTCCTGAAGGGTATTTAACTCGAGCTTCTAGAATACACGCAAATTTTATCGCATTGTTCTCGAAGTGCTGCCGTAAGATAATAAAAGCATCTTTAAATAAAAGATATTTCAAGAATTAAAAATTACTTAGGGATTCTTGGTATAATTAAAAAGAAATTTTTATTATTAAGTAAATGTTTATGTCTGCTTACAGTTTATAAAGTAATTGAAAGTGTACATATTTGCGTTTAAAAAGTAGTTAATATTTTTCAAGGTGAAAAATGTTTAACGCAAATAACTCTTTTTATTCTCGTTTAAAAAAGATTTATAGGAAAATGCCTGACAACTAATTACAACGAATTTATTTATTTTTAGATTTTTACGGTAGCGTTTCTCTTTAAAAAAATTTAATAATGAAAGCTTTTAGTTATTCAGTCATAGGAAATGTGATTTTTCAGGGATGGCACATCTCTATGGAAATATCGAGATACGACTGCATAGAAAGTGGTTTATATACATTCATAAGCCCTCATCAATCTCAATCTTTAATAAACGACAAATTCTCTTCATTATTAAATGACTGAAAAGTTCTGAACAAATTTTTGTATTTATTGTATTTTAAACTAGAAACAATTTTAAAGTATTGATTCATTTGCATTGACAATAATTTTGTATTAAAGAAACTTGTAATGTCCATATTATTATTTTTAATTGGAAGAATATTTTTGGATAAAATATAGAATTCGCGAAAAATATTTCGTTCATTTGAACGTTCCAAAATTCTGGTATATATTATTAACACGTTTTGCTTATTTCTTTTAAATTTTATGACTTTTATGTTCCATTCTTTCGACTTTTTGAATAGTCCTATCTTAAAACAGTGGTGTCACGAAATGTCTCGAAAATTTCACATACATTGTTGTTGCAAACCTGATTGGTTTTTAAATGACTTAAAGTTGAAAGAAGAAAAATATACTAATGCGACAAAAAAATGTCAGGAAAACATTAGAAATACGTTAAAATTTCTTCAAACTCCCAAAAACCTCTTGAAATCCCATAAAAATCCACAAAAACTATTAAAATCACTTTTTTGTGAAATTTTTAAAAGTTTTGAAAAATTTTAAAAGATTTTTATATATTTTAAGGGATTTTAAAGTTTTTCGTTATATTATAAAGGATTTTAAGAAACTTAGAAGAAATTTAAAGGAATTATCAATATTTTCGTGAAATTTTAAAGGATCTTAAATGTCTTGTAAGAATTTTCAGAAATTCTAAAAGATTTTAAGAGGTTTCTATGAATTTAAAGAGATTACAAGAGATATTTATAATATTTCAAAAATTTAGTGGAATTTTAAGGATTTTAAAAAGCTTGTAAGAATTTAAAAGAATTTTGTTTTTTAAAAGTAATTTTAAAGGATTTAAAAGATTTTCATGGAATTTTAAAGGATTTTAAGAGGATCTGTTAAAATATCCTTAAATTCCTCGAAATTCCAGAATCTTATTTAAAATTCCTAAAAACCCCTTAAAATTCATACAAGCCTTTTGAAATCCCTTAAAATGTCAAGAAAATTTTAGAAATCGCTTGAATTCGTTGAAATCTTTTTAAATTCTTAGACACCTCTTAAAATCCCTAAAAATTGTAAAACATTTAGAATTCCTTAAAATATCTTAATTTTTTTTTAAATATTTAAAAATTTCATGAATTTCTTTAAAATCCCATGAATTCCTTTAAAATTTCACGAAATATTTTTTTAAATTCTACAAATCTTTTGCATTTCGTAAAAATCACTTGAAAGTCGGAAAATTCCATAAAATCCTTTGCAATACTTATAAATCTATTAAAATATCTAAAAATTCCTCGAGATTCTATAACCTCATTTGAAATTCCTAAAAACCCCTTAAAATTCATACAAACCTTTTGAAATACCTTAAAATTTCACGAAAATTTAAAAAATTTAGAAAATTTTCGAAATTGCTTAAATTCTTTGAAATCTTTTAAAATTCTTAGAAACCTCTTAAAATTCCTCAAAATTTTAAAACATTTGGAATTCCTTAAAATTTAAAGGGATTACAAGAAATGTATAATATTTAACAGATTTAATGGAATTTTAAAGGATTTTGAAAAGCTTGTAAGTATTAGAAAAATTTTTATTTTTAAAAGGAATTTTAAAGGATTTAAAAGCTTTTTATATAATTTTAAATGATGTTAAGAGGTTTTTCGAAATTTTGAGTGATTACGAGAGATTTTTATACTATTTAAAAGATTTTCAAAGGACTTGATGAAATTTTAAGGAATTTTAAAGTTCCTCGTGGAATTTAAAGGATTTCACAAATTTAAAATATATATATTTATATATATTTTTTTCTTTTAAGTTTTATGACTTTTATGTTCCATTCTTATGATAAAAAAAGTAAAATAGATAAAAGTCATAAAACTTAAAAGAAAAAAAATATATAAATATATATATATTTTAAATTTGTGAAATCCTTTAATTACAAGTAGAAAAAAATAATTGAGAATATTTAGTTCTTGAAATATAAAATCTTGTAATTTTTTATCTAATTTCAAAAATCTTCATGAGTTTTATAAAATTCCTTAAAATGTCTTTATTATCCTTCAAAATTTGATGAAATTCCTTTAAATTTTGTAAATTCACTTGATATTTCTTAAAATTACTTAAAATTACTCAAAGTACAATAAAATCTGTTGGATTTATCCAAAGTCTTTAAAATTACTTAATATCCCATAAAAGATCGTAAAATCCCTTAGAATTACCTTAAATTCCATAAATAAATATAAAATTAAAAAAAAAATATATATATTTTGTATACATTTTATTTCTAGTTTATGCAATAAATTACTTACTTGTATCACTAAGAATTTCCTCTTCTATTTTGTCGCAATGGGATTCCTTACACACGAGAGAATATACTCGTTGTAAATATCTAATGCAGATATAGATACTGGTGCGCTTGCAGCATATAACTACATGCCTTTTAGGTCTTAGATACTTAAGTTAATTAATTTATAGACTCCGTCTGATCTGTTTTACTGCCTAAGAAGTTAATGCGCTTACTCGAGAGTTTGTGTGCCTTCTACATGCGCCATTCGTGTTTCTATAATGTCATTTAATTCGAAGTCAGCCCATTGCGAAAAGGTTCCAAAATCCTTTGGAGTTGGAAGTACGAAAAGACGTTAAAATGAAAAAAATCTCTTTTTGCCATCAGCCCTATCATATAATCTGCAATCCTTTCATCGGCAGAAAATTAGTAGTGCATCGTCAATATCAGGGCGTGATACCACGAAAATAGGGAATGACGTCGGCGTCGTCGTCGTTAAGCGAAGCGATGACTGAATCGACACATGTTTGACGATGCGATCCAATTAACATGGTTCAAAACGAACATGAATGATCTAACGAGCACAGCAAGATAGGTGTTGGCGAATAGCTCGTTTGATAAAAGGGATGTATATGCATAAAGTCACTTTTTTTAGGATTAGGAAGCGAAAATTCCTATGAAAAACTTTTTATTCGTCGAGTATTTCTCTCTATGGTGTATAGCCAATATCTCAGAGTTCAAATATTCGAATAGAATATTTATTCGAATATATATTTATGATCCAATAGATAGAGAATTATAATCCTCATTTATAATCCAATATATTAATGCCATCACAGTAAATCGCAGAAATAATTTTTAGCGTAAAAAAGAATTGTGAATAAAGTTGTAATTGTTATATAACAGTTAATTTATTATATTGAGAACTATAAGAACTATTTGCATTACAATTACAAATTAAAATAAAGGGATGGGAGGGGAAGAGAATTACTGGAATTAATCCGTGAGGATAGTTTAATTATATTGCCCATGTCATTATGAATGGCGATTTTGAATGAGGATGGGATGGTATATAGTAAGAGCATGCAGGATAGGTTTCGACCGGAAGTTGGGTTCGCGGTCATGTTAGGATTTCCCATGCGGGGCGTACGTTACGTTACGATACCATGAAATATACAACACTATCTGCAGGAGAGCCACAACATTCGAACGGGCGGTCCTACCTGTTTTCATCCCATGACCACCAACGCAATTCGCCATATATATATATGTATATATAGGCATTTTACCTAACTGTGTAACACCGTCGGCGACCTAACGACTACGACACAGACTGTTGCTGCAAAATCGATTTTACATTCGCACGTTAGCACCCTTATTATTTATGGTTTGAACTTTGAAATTATAGACTAATAGAAGACATTTCAAAGACAGTAGAGATTTTTTTGCAAATTTGTATCTATTTTGATTAACAACTACCAAGTCTATCTTCTAGTATTTTTAAAATTTACTTTAAGGGCGTTGGACCCAAGTGTTAAGCTTAAAATTTCATTCCTTATTTTAATCAACGAAAATTATAGATCAATATTTTTTCGATCTGTAGTGCCACTCATTTTTCAAATATAAGACTGTGTACAGAGCGAAAGAATATTTAATTTCTATATTTTTTGCATAAAATGAAGAATTCAAAATTTGACTTCAAAATTGAATATTTTCATTTTGCTTTAAAAGATATTTGAATTAGATATTTTTTCCACAGAAAAAACAAGGACTGAAAGTGTTTACAGCTGAAATCAGTTTTTAGGCTGAATTTCAGTCTTAAGTCAGTTTTTAGTCTTGTTTTAAGACTAAGAAATTTAAAAACAAAACTTCTTAGTCTTAAAACAAGACTAAAAATTGACTTAAGACTGACATTCAGCCTAAAAACTGATTTCAGCTGTAAACACTTTCAGTCCTTGTTTTTTCTGTGTCGTTCTGTAAGCATAATTTTAGTTAAAAATTGATTAATTATACAGAGGGAAAAAACTCAAAATTTAATATTTGTTGAGTAAAATGAAGAAATCGAATTTTTAGATTAGAACTTAGCTCCAACACCCTTAAGAGATATAATGAGACTTTATGAGATTTTGAGTAATTTTAAGTAATTTAAAGGAATTTCACCAAATTTTGAAGGATGTTAAAGGGATTTTAAGATATTGTACGGGAATTTAACGAGATTTCATGGGATTGTCAGGATGGATTTCATGGAATTTCATAGGATTTTAAATTTAGATTTATTTTTAAATTTAAGTCAGTTTTTGAGCTTAAAACTAAATAAATTAAACATAAATTAATAAACTAACATAAAGTAGACTTTCGGGTTTGATTTAAGACTTATTTTCTGTGTAGTTTCTCCTTTTTGCACACCCTTTTTCCTCAAAATAATTGAGAATATTTAGTTCTTGAAATATAAAATCTTGTAATTTTTTATCTAATTTCAAAAATCTTCATGAGTTTTATAAAATTCCTTAAAATGTCTTTATTATCCTTCAAAATTTGGTGAAATTCTTTTAAATTTTGTAGATTCACTTGATATTTCTTAAAATTACTTAAAATTACTTAAAATTACTTAAAATTACTCAAAGTACCATAAAATCTCATTAAATATTTTAAAATTTCTGAAAATCCACTGAAATTTTGTAAAATCTATTGGATTTATCCAAAGTCTTTAAAATTACTTAATAACCCATAAAACATCGTAAAATCCCTTAGAATTACCTTAAATTCCATAAATATGGACAAATCCCTTAAAGTTATTTAAAATCCTATAAAATTACATGAAATCCCTTAAAATTCCTGACAATCCCATGAAATCTCGTTAAATTCCCGTACAATATCTTAAAATCTATTTAACATCCTTTAAAATCTGGTGAAATTCCTTAAAATTCCTTAGAATTACTCAAAATTCCATAAAATTTGTTTAAATCGTAAATTCAGCTATTTTTTTTTCGTGCACTTGATATTTCTTCAAATTTCTCAAAGACCCATGAAATTTGATTAAATCTCTAAAAAAATTCGTGAAAATCCACTGAAATTTCTTAAAATTACTAAAATATCGTAAATTCCTTTAAAATTATTAAAAATCTCCTGAAATCTCAGGAAATTTTTTTAAATTCCTGACAATCTAATAAAATCTCGTAAAATCCGTTGAAAGTCCTCAAAATAAATTAATATCTCGTAAAATATCTCATCTTAAAATTACTTAAAATTACTCAAAATTCCATGAAATTTGTTTAAATTCTTTAAAATTCTTGAAAATTCAATATAATTTCACAAAATCCTTTTAAATTCCTAAAAATTCAATATAAAATCCCTTGAAATCCCTTAAGTCGTTAAAATAACTTAATATCCTATGAAACATTGTAAAATCTCGGAAATTGCTTAAAATGTTAAAATTCCATGCAATTTCGTAAAATCCTTTTAAATTTCTTAAAACCATTAACAGTCCGATTAAATCCCATTTAAACCTTCAAAATATCTAAACTAGCTGTAAAGTTATATCAACTTTTGTGCTCATTTAATGAGCACTTTGCTTCCTGTAAGCAAATATGATTTGCTTCCTCATAGAGGAAGCAATAAGAAGTTTATATATTTAACTTTATTTTTCTTTTCTTTATTTTAGATAATAATTTTTAATATTTAAAAACGTTGTTCCTCTTCCAGCATTGTTCATTCTTCCCCCTCTCCCTAAATTCTTCAAATGTACCCCTCTACCCCTACTCTTCCATCCACCCCCTCTGCCCACCAAGTCCACCCTTCTCCTTGTCTCCATACTCTCCAAATTGTCCCTTCTCCTTCTCTTCCTAGATTAACATTTTCCTTTTTTTTTCCTTCTTCCTTTTTCTTTTCTTTTTTATTTTTCAATCTGATAGTATTATAAAAAAAATAAAAGATTGTTAAAAACATATCAATATATTAAATTATTAAATAATCATTTTTTTTTTTAAACTTTCTCAATTAAATGCATTAATCATACAGATCAATCGATTCGTCTCGACATAAAGAATATTTATTTTTCTTACGTCAACTCAAAATTTTGATTATTTTAAAACATAGAGTGAAAAAATAACTTTCAAAATTATAAATAAACAGAACTTCCTTATTTTTTAATGAAATGCATTAATCATATAGGTCAATCGATTCGTCTCGATGAAAGGAATCTTCATTTCCCTTACACCAGCATTAAATTTTCAATATTTGAGGAGTTATAGTGGAAAAATTAATTTTACGAAAATTATAAAAGTACATAAAACTTTTAAACTTAAATATTTTGTGAAACCCTTGTAAGAAATTCAACTAGGTATATAGTGGAATAACTATGCAAAATTTCATCAATTTATCTCTACGCGTTTTCAAGAAATTGCTGAATCGTGACACACACACAAACACACACACACGAACATCTTTTTAGATCATCATATTAGATATATTGCCCTTGAAATATGTTCAAAAAAACCTTTTTTAAGAAACTGAATTTTGTCACCACTACATAGCTTCCTCTATGAGGAAGCAAAATACCATTTAATATTAATATTTAATTTTAATTTATTATTAATATTTAATTTAATATTAATATCCCGTAAAATATCTGAAAATCCAATAAAACTTCGTGAAAATCCTTGAAACAGCTTTAAAGTTTCTAAAATTACTCAAAATTACACAAAATATCGTTAAATCCTTTAAAATTCTTTAAAATCCCAAGAAATCTCGTTAAATACTTTGAATTACCTAAAAATCCACTTAAAACTCTTTATTAGATTTTTAAATTCTTTAAATTTCTTTAAATTCTATAAAACCCCAATAACTGATATAAAATCCCTTAAAATTTCTGAAAATCAGAATAAATTTCATAAAATTCTCTGAAATACCGACAAATCCTTTAATATTTCTAAAATTTCGATATATATTGATAACAACACTTTTTTAATATAGGAAATCACAAATTAAAAATGATAAAATTGATTTTATAAAAAAAAAATGTTTCCGTGGATTTTAATGAATATTAGAAACTACATTTTGGCTTTTTACTATATCCGAAGAGGAAAAATATCACATAGATACCTTTTACACGAAAAATCACTAAAATGGGTTGCAAAGTAGAGATAATATAAAAAATATGCTGAATTTTACTGTCGTAATAATAAAATGTCCTGTTTTTATATGAAAAGTTAAGAAAATTATTATCTAAACCTAAATAGAGCAATTTCCCCTGAATATTTTTAAAAATGTGACTCTCAGTATAGAGCGCAAAGCTGTAAGTGTAAAACACCGGAATTGCATGGTTTCAATGATGTAAAGAGGTAATAAGTTACGGTCGTGTTGGTGGGGTTGGAGGGGGGGGGGGATTGTAGCTCCTTTAAAAAAACTCGTCTGCTTATGCACCCGTAAGTATCACCTTGTAAAGGGGGATGAGGGAACGACTTTGTAGCCGGCTTTATATGAAATTTCCATATCACCGAAGCACACAGTGAAAGGAAGACACACCACACCTCTCACCTTCGTTCCCTAGGTCCTTATAGGATCTCTTGCGCAAAACATTTGCAATTCTAGAGGAATATCTCTGCCCCGGCAGAGAGTGCAAGTGTGCCCGGATGAAATCTCTCAAACATATAAAGGATATAGACACAAGTGCATAAATTTGCCACGGACGTGCATTTTCTCGTATCAGAGAGTTGAATGCAATTTTTACGAAAGGAGAAATTGTTCACTTTTCCCACAGTTTTTATCTGACCCTTTATTGACTTATTTTTTTATATTGGTATAAAATATACATTTTTTTCCTTCTAATCCATCCATAATTTGTTAATACAAAGAAGAATAACTAATTACTGAGAGATTATTTTCTTGCTAATTAACAGAACAGTTTCTCCTCCCTTTGTCCTGTCCTTAGCTATTTTTTAGACTTAGTCTGTCCAAGAAAGTCTGTCTCACCTTTCTGCGCAGAGATGATATAGTAATCTAACATAATTAAGGCGATAATAAATTGACTTATAAAATCTTAGGTTTCTGCATAGAATAATCTATTATGCGATGATAAACAATATTTAGAATAGGAAAACTATAAATGGAAATAATTTATTTAAAATGTGATTATAGGCTCTTTGAAAATGCATTAATTTACTATAGTCCCAATTGCGGAAGAATTATGATAAATCATTGTGCATACAAGTGAAAGTAAAGGGAAAGTTTGAGTATGCAGGTTGATAGAGAATACTTTAGCACAAGAAAGTGTCTTCACTGCAAACTTTCTCATCGATTCAATCACTATTGCATTTAAAAATGTATACATCCTGGATTTATTTTTACAAGAACAAAAGCGCGCTCCGCGCGCCATTTATGTTCTTCTTCAATATTATATAATTTATTATATTTTATTTCTCTAATCTTTTAAAACCTACGTTAAACTTTGTGAAAATCTCTAAAAATTCCTAGAAACCTTTTGAAATTCCATGACAAACTTTAAAATCTCTTTATATATTTTATATCCCTTAAAAATATTACATAGAAATCTTATCAAATTCCATGAAATCTTTTAAAATTCTCACAAAATCATTAAAATATCAGAAAAATCTCTTGAATTTCGTAAAAACCATTTAAAAATCATGAAAAATGCACATAAAACCCCTCAAAATCATTTATCTCTTGAAATCCATGTTAAGATTAGTGAAAATCTCTAAAAATTTCTAGCAAACTCTGAAAATTTCTCAATAAATTCTTAAAATCTCTTAAAATCATTAAAAATATCATCAAATTCCATGAAATCCTTAAAACTATTACAAAATATTTTTAAAATCATAAAAAGCTTTTGAAATTTCGCAATAAAATTCTACGATAACATTTAAAATCCCATTATCTCCCATGAAATCTTAAAAAAATTCCATATAATTCCTATTCTTTTCAATGTATTTTGAGTTTAGACTCGTGACAAAATGATTATTAACGAAACCAAATTCAAAATTTCAAATTCAATTTACGCGGAATTTACAGTAGAAACCTTTTGAAATTCCATGACAATTTTATATCGCTTAAAAATATTACATAGAAATCTTATCAATTTCCATGAAATCCTTTAAAACTCTCACAAACTCATTTAAATATCAGAAAAATCTCTCCAAATCAATTAAAATTATTAGAAATCTCATAAAATTCCTTAAAATTCCAGGATAATATTTCAAATTCCTTAAAACCTCATAAAACTCTTACAAAGCTTTTAAAATTACTTAAAATTTCACGAAGTATCCTAAAATCCCATACAATTTTACAAAATCGTTTTAATATTCTAAAAATCTCTTGAATTTCGTAAAAGTCACTTAAAAATCGTTAAAAATGCACATAAAAACCTTCAAAATCATTAATCTCTTGAAATTCATATTAAAATTAGTGAAAATCTCTAAATCTGCCTAGAAACCTTTTGAAATTCCTTCATACTTAGAATCCCTTAAAATCATTAGAAATTTTATCAAATTCCATGAAATCTTTTAAAACTCTCACAAACTCATTTAAATATCAGAAAAATCTCTCGTAATCAATTAAAATGATTAGAAATCTCATAAAATTCCTTAAAATTCCAGGATAATATTTCAAATTCCTTAAAACCTCATAAAACTCTTACAAAGCTTTTAAAATTACTTAAAATTTCACGAAGTATCCTAAAATCCCATACAATTTTACAAAATCGTTTTAATATTCTAAAAATCTCTTGAATTTCGTAAAAGTCACTTAAAAATCGTTAAAAATGCACATAAAAACCTTCAAAATCATTAATCTCTTGAAATTCATATTAAAATTAGTGAAAATCTCTAAATCTGCCTAGAAACCTTTTGAAATTCCTTCATACTTAGAATCCCTTAAAATCATTAGAAATTTTATCAAATTCCATGAAATCTTTTAAAACTCTCACAAACTCATTTAAATATCAGAAAAATCTCTCGTAATCAATTAAAATGATTAGAAATCTCATAAAATTCCTTAAAATTCCAGGATAATATTTCAAATTCCTTAAAACCTCATAAAACTCTTACAAAGCTTTTAAAATTACTTAAAATTTCACGAAATATTCTAAAATCCCATACAATTTTACAAAATCGTTTTAATATCCTATAAATCTCTTGAATTTCGTACAAATTACTTAAAAATCGTTAAAAATGCACATGAAAACTTTTAAAATCTTTTAAAAAAATCTTTTAAAACTTTTATTAATCTCTTGAAATTCATGTTAAAATTAGTGAAAATCTCTAAAACTGCCTAGAAATCTCTTGAAATTCCTTCACATTTAGAATCCTATAAAATCTTTAGCAATTTTATCAAATTCCATGAAATCCTTTAAAATTTCACAAAATGTTTTAAAAATCAGAAAAATCTCTGGAAATACTTTTATGTAAATTATTCGAAATCTCATAAAACTCCATCAAACCAATAAAAATTCCACAATATCTTTTAAAAATGGAAGAATTTCTTGAAAACCCTTAAAATTTGACGAAAACCTTCGAAATCTTTTAAAAATCATAAAAAGCTTCTGAAATTTCTCAGTAAAGCTCCCTATAAAGTTTTAAATTCCTTATTTAAATCCCAGATACATATTCTAAAAGACATAAAAGTACCTTGAAGTCCGATTAAAATCTGATCAAAGTCGTGAAAAATTCAAAAAATTCCCAGGCACTTCTTGACATACTTTAAAATTCTATGATAACATTTACACGACGAATCAGGAGTGCGGAATAGGCGTTACGATATTTCGACTTCGACTCAATCATCTTTTTAGAATAGATGAAACATAAGCTATCAAACATTTCTACTTGAATACCTAAATATTAATAAGTAAACAATATACAAATGTTAAGAAAAAACTCTATACTTTACTTTAAAAAGGTACATTGTAACAAATTATTATTAAATACATGTTCGCTGTGTAACACACTTTCCAAAGAGCAATTATTTGTGAAATTTCGACAGCAATATAATTCTCTCATCAAATTTAGTGCACGTCTTGAGTAATTTGGTTCAAGTTCAGTTTTGATGGAACAGAACTGGGTCAATGAACTAAATGGAGAACGTGACAACAATGAACTTCGACCATGAGTGTTTGGCTTTCTCTCAGCACTTTCTCATCGAAACTCTTAACGAATGCTTGAAAAATCAAGAAGTGAAATAAAAATATAATTTAACTCTTTATACATTTTTGAAAGTTGAATATTTAATATTATTTAATATTATTTAAATATTTTATAGCATTTATATTTTGAAATTCAATAAAATTTCAAAACAGTCCAAGAAAATCCATTAGGCTTCTTCATCAAAGTTCCAAATTGTTAATTTTTCTTCATTAATCTTGATCTTGATGGTTCTGTTTGTATATACACAGAATTTTATTCCAATTTAGTTTCATCAATTTCTCGTTTGATAGCGTTTCCTGGCCCTTAGGGTAACAATCAAGTTCGCCAGTGCGTTCATAAAGTAATTTGCGATGTTCTGACGTTAGCTCGCGGCAATTCTCTTTTCTTTAACCACTAGTTACTTTCTCTTCGACCCTTAGTAACCCTTGAATCACGAAGATGCCGAAAATGTAGTTTCAGAATAAATAACCACACGGTCGATTGCGTTCTTGCTCCCATCCCATTTATTTATTTCCTTTGGTACAAAAATCTCAATATTAAATATTACCCATCTCCGATCATTCACTTTCAAGCGAAATAAAAAATTCCAGGATGTAATAAAATATAGAATAATAGAATAGATAAAATAATAGCCGAATAGAATTATTGGTATAAATTTCTAAAAGGTCAACTAAGTTTTTGACATTCAGCTTATCTTCACTATAAAATTAAAAACTCGAGAACGACAACGAAGAGTTAATTCCAAGCTTAGGAAAAATTAATTAAGTATGCAAAGAACTAAAAAACAGGAAGTTGGAAACATAGTTTGAGAAAAGGAAGGAAAAAATTACTCATTTTCCAAGTAGACGCTGAAACGCCCTTCGCCATTAATATCGAGAAAGAATTTACGACGAGATTTATGCGTTCTTAATCAGCGTCCTTTTTCTCTTTTTTCACCCTTCGTCGTTCTTCAACCTAGACTTTAGACTCTTATACATATATAGAGTATTTCCAAGAGATCTACAATCTAGGTATTTCCTATAGGCGAGCGTAAAACGACCTTTTTCCATTTTATTCAGGAATAGTACCATTTTCGCTTACTTTAAAGCGGCAATATAACAAATTACAAAAGGAAAAGTTACGTTTTATTACGAATGCATTGTTAACTTAGATATTTTCTCGAATACCGTTTCCATTAACGAAGATCAATAAGTTTTATAAGCTTTTATAAGTTTACACCTCCCAATGAATATTTGCTTTAAATATATGTAATTAAGACATATTCACAAATAAAAATATTAATAAACAGTGGAAGATTATTATTAACTCTGCGCTATATATTACAAGGTTTAATTGCAAATATTTCTTAATATCTATTCTAAAAAGATGATTGAGTCGAAATATCGTTAAATTACACACGTGAATTTAATTTGAAATTTTCAATTTGGTTTCGTTAATAATTATTTTGTCACGAGTCTAAACTTGAAATTTTATAGAATTTTAAAATATTTTATGGGAGATAATGGGATTTTAAATGTTGTCATACAATTTTAAAGAATTTCAAGAAGTTCTTGGGAATTTTTAGAATTTTTGACGACTTTGATCAGATTTTAATCGGACTTCAAGGTACTTTTATGTCTTTTAGAATATGTATCTGGGATTTAATTAAGGAATTTAAAACTTTATAGGGAGCTTTACTGAGAAATTTCAGAAGCTTTTTATGATTTTTAAAAGATTTTTTAGAATTTACAAAGATTTCGAAGCTTTTCGTCAAATTTTAAGGGTTTTCAAGAAATTCTTCCATTTTTAAAAGATGTTGTGGAATTTTTATTGGTTTGATGGAGTTTTATGAGATTTCTAATAATTTACATAAAAGTATTTTCAGTGATTTTTCTGATTTTTAAAACATTTTGTGAAATTTTAAATGCTTTCATGGAATTTGATAAAATTTCTAATGATTTTAAGGGATTCTCAATGTGAAGGAATTTCAAGAGGTTTCTAGGCATTTTTAAAGATTTTCACTAATTTTAACATGAATTTCAAGAGATTAATGATTTTAAAAGTTTTTATGTGCATTTTTAACGAATTTTAAGTAATTTGTACGAAATTCAAGAGATTTTTAGGATATTAAAACAATTTTGTAAAATTGTATGGGATTTTAGGATATTTCGTGAAATTTTAAGTAATTTTAAAAGCTTTGTAAGAGTTTTATGAGGTTTTAAGGAATTTGAAATATTATCCTGGAATTTTAAGGAATTTTATGAGATTTCTAATAATTTTAATTGATTACGAGAGATTTTTCTGATATTTAAATGAGTTTGTGAGAGTTTTAAAGGATTTCATGGAATTTGATAAGATTTCTATGTACTATTTTTAAGGGATATAAAATTGTCATGGAATTTCAAAAGGTTTCTAGGAATTTTTAGACATTTTCATTAATTTTAAGCGATTTCACAGGTTTTCAAAGGTTTCTTGCAATTTTTAGAGATTTTTACGAAGTTTATCATAGATTTTAAGAGATTAGAGAAATATTATATAATAAATTATAGAATATTGAAAGAGAACATAAATGCGCTCGCGAAGCGCGCGTTCGTTCTTGTTAATTCAAAGTGGCCAATTTTTGTTATAGGGTAATGTCCCATTACCTTATAAATTGATCAAAAACAGAAAATAGATTTCCCCTTCCTCATTCCACGCTATATATATGATTGTCCATTGTTCTGAATTGTAAAAGCAATACTTTTGCAAATATTTGATGATTCTAAAGCCAAATATACTGTACCATTCGAAAAGTAATCAATTTAATTGAAAGGTCAATGTAAATCCTCAAAATGCGGACGGTGAATAATAGAAGTTATACAGGATAGATGAATTTAATATCGCTCTGTTATATATAACAAGTTTTGTGTAACATTGTCTAAAATAATTACATCCTCTCTGAGTATAATAGTTTTCACCGAGGTTTTCACTACGTACAGCATTTCGAAGCTTTCAAGGATGATCAGGTTGTTATCCTAGTAATGTAAACCGTTCAACGTCGTAATCCAGGTTGTTGACGCAATCTTGTTATCTAAAGGTGTTATTTCTATCACAAGAGACAATATAAGGGATAATACTTTAAGAGTTTTTAAAATCTTTATGTGTCTATAAAATTTGCTACTATATATAGCAGATGAAAATATAAAAATAGTAATCTATGCTGCACTTTTCAAATTTCTAATCTTAAAGTTCGATCTCTTCATTATACTTAATAAATAATACATTTATTTTTTTTAATTATTTAATATTATTTTTAATTAGGGTGGTCACAAAATTCAATTATTCAATTTCCCTGACATTTCCCTCGACTTTTCCCTGACTTTCAGACAAATTTCCCTGAGAAAAAAGTATTAAAAATGCGTACAAATTTTCAATAATAATACTATTGAAATTTCTCCAAAAGCACTTAAAATTTGTAAAAATCTTTCAAATAACAGCCTTGGAAATCTTTTAAAATTCATTGAAATTCCTGAAAACATCTTTAAATTCCACGAAAAACTTCAAAATTATTTTAAATTCCTAAAATTTCCTGTAATCCTTCAAAATTCCATAAAATATTTTCAAAATCTCTAGAAATATTTTTAAATTTCACGAGGAATTTTAAAATCCTTTAAAATGCATCAAAATCTCTTTAAATTATTGGGAGATTATTGAAATCCCTTAAAATTCGCTGAAATCTCTTGAAATCCCTAGAAAAATATTTTAATTCCTTACAATTTTACTATAATATTTAAAATTCTATAAAATGTCATAATAAATTCTTAAAGATCTATTAAAATTCCATGAAATCCTTTACAATTTCACAGAAAATTTTACGAATCTTAAAAATCTCATGAAATCCTTTAAAATTCAATAAGGAACTTTGAAATTCCCTAATATACATTAAAAATTGTGAATAAAAATTCTTGGAAAGAAAAACCTCACAAAATCCTTTAAAATTTTAAAATAATTTTTGAAATTTTTTTTATTTCCACGAGGAATGTTTAAATTTCTTAGAATGATTTTAAAAATGTCAAAATGTTTTGAAATTTTTACGAATTCCACGAAAAACTTTAAAATCCCTAAAAATACGTAAACATCTCTTTAAATTCTTGAAAACCTCTTGACATTCTATGAAATTTTACAAAATCTTTCATAAATCATAAAAATCTTGTAAGATTCTTCAAAATTTAAATAAAATTCCTTAAAAACACTGTGAAAAAATCAAAATTTCTTAAAATTCTTTAAAATTCCACAAGAATATTTTATAATCACTTAAAATTTCTTTAAAATCTTCTAAGATTCTTAAAAACCTTTATCATACCATGAAAAACTGTTAAATCCTTTAAAATGCATAAAAATCTCTTAAAATATTGTAAAATTTCACAAAATCTTTTAAAAATCATAAAAGCCTCATGAAATTCTTTAAAATTCCACGAGGAAAATTTAAATTCTTTAAAATCACTTTAAAAAATCAAAATTTCTTAAAATTCTTAGAAGCCTTTTAAATTCCTTTAAAATACGTAAAAATCTCTTAAAATTTTGTAAAATTCCACAAAATCTTTTAAAATTATTGAAAATCTCTTGAAATCATTAGAAACCCAAAGAATTTCAGAGAATGCATGAAAATTTTTTATAATCCTTTGAAATCCTATAAAATTTATATATGCAATACGACATAAATAACATAGTTAGAATAAATATCAATTTCTATTTTCCCTGACAATTACTCGCATTTCCCTGACTTCCCTCACAAATTTTTTTATCCCTGACATTATCCTGACATATGATGATTGAAAAGTTCTGAACGTTCAAATGAACGAATTTTTGTATTGATTGTATTTGTGACTGTAAAAAGCTTTTAAATAATGATTTATTTACATTGAAAATAATAAAGAATTAAATAAACTTGTAATTCTGATTGTTATTCTTAGTTGGCACAATATTTCTGGATAAAATATAATTTGAAAAAAATATTTCGTTCATTTAAACGTTCGAAACTCTATTCACATGACATATGGCCACCCTGTTAATATTATACTTTTTCTGGATACCATAAAAAATTTCCAAATTAGCATTAAAGTCTCAAATTAACATTTAAGATATGCTAATTAAACCTATTAAAATTTAGAGACTTTATTATTTTGCGATTCTAATGGAAGACAATTTTTTTTCGATGACAGGTCGAAGCATGAGAAACAAAAAAAGAAAGAGTTTTCCAAATGGGTTTGGAAAGGGGGTTTACAGGCGAATCGAAAAAGGATTTGAAAAAGGGACATGGAAAAGTGATTTGTTAAAGGGGTTTGGAAAAATGTGAATGAAAAAGGTGTGTAAAATTTAAAAAGTAGTCAATAACTCAAAATCAAACATTTAAATTCAACACAAAAAGGAGCCTAAGCATTTTTTACATAAATATTTAAAGTTTACGAGAGTTGCAACATATATATCTGCAAAGGTTCATACAAGCAGTCATATATTATATGTGACTGCTTCTATATATGTATATAGGTCTACCTTCGTAAGTTAGCTGGTGCAAGTCCGTTCAAAATCGTTGCCAGTAAATATTTGAAGTGGCCAGGCACAGCGTTTAAATTTTGAGAGTGGAGGCTGTAGTGTGTTCAGTGGGTTGAGTCAGAGAGCACGGCGAAATGCTACAAGGGTTGTTAATTATTTCGCATGGGTTCTAGAGCCACCAGACGTACTGATACGACGGAATGGTAAAAGTTAGATGTATGTAAAAGTTACTTGCAAAACTAAGAATTAAAGAGTAAAAAGGCAACGTAGACAGAAAAAACTTAGCAGCAAATACCACTAGTCGAGATCTCGAGACTAAAATGTTTTTATACTCTAAGCGTATAAATGCAGGAAAATCATATCAATTAAGTTTGAACTCTAATTAAATTGTAGTAGTCAAAACTGTTAATTTTCATGAGGCAGGAAAGTCTTACTCAACTAGAGAAATATTAGGGAAAAAAGAATATTATTTTTTACACTAAAGTTAATAATTATTGATTTTACAATATTTTCGTTTGGATATTGCATCACTAGTTTCAAATAAAACTTTAAAATGTAAATACGACTCTAGGTAATTTCAGGTTTCGTTTGACAAGTGAAACTTTGTCAAACGCTTCCGAATTCGATCTGGATTTAGTCCCAGCTCCTATCTTCCCTCTAAGGCTCTTCTACCATCTGTTTCTCTTGGTTTCGACCCTATCTTCTCTCCATGCTTCTTTCTCATAATCTGCTGCTTACATCCCCTCATCTACATTTAAATCTCCTTCCCTTCAACGCATTCTAACCTTCGTATTTAAATGTTTAATAACTTTTGCGATACAAACATTTTAAGGGATTTAATACGGGATTAGATCGTCTTTAAAAAGATTGCGAGAGATTACAAAGAAAGAGGTGTTTCTTGATATTATGAGCAATTTAAGACAAGCAAAATTTTAAGCCCTGTCGCAAAATGAGACATGTGAACGAAGTTAGAAAAGTTAGAACTGTGAGAGTCATTATTAAAAGTATGTACTACATGTTGTCACAGCATGTCAAAAAACACCATAAGGAAGAATTCCTTGTTCACTTAAGTAAACAACTTGGTGTTGGAAGTGTTTTATAAAAAATGCCTGAGGTAAACACTTATATATGGGGAGGGTTAGTAATGTACACTTGCTTTTCTCCTTGTATGTATCGATTTTCTAAAACATTGATGCTTTGCTCAAGTTTCTATTCTAAAAAGTTGATTGAGTCGAAGTCGAAATATCGTAACGCCTATTCCGCACGCACGCTTGATTCGTCGTGTAAGTATCGATAGTGATTTTCGAGAATCGATACTTGCCGAATCGTAAATTACACACGTGAATTTAATTTGAAATTTAGAATTTGGTTTCGTTAATAATTATTTTGTCACGAGTCTAAACTTGAAATTTTATGGAATTTTAAAATATTTTATGGGAGATAACGGGATTTTAAATGTTATCATAGAATTTTAAAGAATTTCAAGAAGTTCCTGGGAATTTTTAAAATCTTTCACGACTTTCTTAGAATAATTTTAAAAATGTCAAAATATCTTGAAATTTTTACGAATTTCACGAAAAACTTTAAAATCTCTAAAAATACGTAAACATCTCTTTAAATTCTTGAAAACCTCTTGACATTCCATGAAATTTTACAAATCGATAGTGATTTTCGAGAATCGATACTTGTCGAATCGTAAATTACACACGTGAATTTAATTTGAAATTTTGAATTTGGTTTCGTTAATAATTATTTTGTCACGAGTCTAAACTTGAAATTTTATGGAATTTTAAAATATTTTATGGGAGATAATGGGATTTTAAATGTTTTCATAGAATTTTAAAGAATTTCAAGAAGTTCCTGGGAATTTTTAGAATTTTTCACAACTTTGATCAGATTTTAATCGGACTTCAAGGTACTTTTATGTCTTTTAGAATATGTATCTGAGATTTAAATAAGGAATTTAAAACTTTATAAGGAGCTCTATTGAAGAATTTCAAAAGCTTTTTATGATTTTTAAAAGATTTTTTAGAATTTACAAAGATTTCGAAGGTTTTCGTCAAATTTTAAGTGTTTTCAAGAAATTTTTCGATTTTTAAAAGATGTTGTGGAATTTTTATTGGTTTGATGGAGTTTTATGAGATTTTTAATAATTTACATAAAAGTATTTCCAGAGATTTTTCTGATTTTTAAAACATTTTGTGAAATTTTAAAGGATCTCATGGAATTTGATAAAATTTCTAATGATTTTAAGGGATTCTCAATGTGGAGGAATTTCAAGAGATTAATGATTTTAAAAGTTTTTGTGTGCATTTTTAACGATTTTTAAGTAATTTGTACGAAATTCAAGAGATTTTTTGGATATTAAAACGATTTTGTAAAATTATATGGGATTTTAGGATATTTCGTGAAACTTTAAGTAATTTTAAAAGCTTTGTAAGAGTTTTATGAGGTTTTAAGGAATTTGAAATATTATCCTGGAATTTTAAGGAATTTAATGTGATTTCTAATAATTTTAATTGATTTCGAGAGATTTTTCTGATATTTAAATGAGTTTGTGAGGGTTTTAAAGGATTTCATGGAAATTGATAAGATTTCTATGTAATATTTTTAAGGGATATAAAATTGTCATGGAATTTCAAAAGGTTTCTACACTGAGAAAAAGATTTGGTTCGGACAACAAAATAATTTTCTTGGTATTTATGCAACAAAATTTTGTTGTTGGCTCAACTGAATTATTGTTAGGTCAAGAAAACGTTTTGTTAAACCAACAAATCGTTTTGTTGAACTAACAAATCGTTTGGTTGAACTAACAAAAATTTATTTCAGCCAACAAAACATATTTTGTTGCATAAAATATTTTTCTGAGTGTAGAAATTTTGAGAGATTTTCATGAATTTTAAGCGATTTAGCAGGTTTTCAAAGGTTTCTTGCAATTTTTAGAGATTTTTACAAAGTTTATCATGGATTTTAAGAGATTAGAGAAATAAAATATAATAAATTATAGAGTATTGAAAAAGAAAATAAATGCGCGCGCGGAGCGCACGTTCGTTCTTGTATAAATATAATACATTATTGCATTGCTGAATTAGAATCTGAATATTCTTCGTTTAAACATCGCAAATTCATGTGGTTTAAGTTCTGAACGAAATTTTTGTATTGATTGTATTTTAAACTATAAACAGTGTTAAAACATTAATTAATTTGCATTAACATTAAGTTTGTATCGAAGACATTATAAGTGTCTTCCATATAGTTTAAAATACAATCAATACAAAAATTCGTTCATTTGAACGTTCAGAACTTTTGGTACATGCAAATTCTCATTCAGGAAACTTGAATTGACATGGATTTACCTATATTTGAAGGTGTAAGTGAGGTAAATTTAGGATTTCTGTTTAACATCACTACATTGACTCGTATACATATACATTACATGTAATGTAATGTCTATTGATTCAGCTATAGGTAATTATTATCTAGCCTATTCCATTTGTGGAACTCGATTAAGGGTCCGAGAAAATTGCCGGATATCACCTCGGAAACTGAAATCGTGTCTCCATCTCCCTGTATTGAATCCTCACAAATATATCGTACGTTCGCACGAGTTCAAGAGTTGAGATCGCCTTGAAACTAAAGGAGTCTATGCCTCCTGAGAGCGATAACGACGAAGGTAAAGGACGATAACAGGATAGAGGATGTAAGCCAAGACGACGGTGCTCGTCTAGGTCGTCTATAACAGTTCTAAGTCGAGTATTATTATAGAATATATATATTCTATAATATATATATATATATATATATACAAGAACGAACGCGCGCTTCGCGCGCATTTACTTTATTTTTCAATATTATATAATTTATAATATTTTATAATAAATTTGTGAAAATCTCTAAAAATTCCAAGAAACCTTTGAAAACCTGTAAAATCGCTTGAAATTCGTGAGAATCTGTTAAAATTTTCAAAAACTTCTTCAGTTTCATGATTCAAAAGTTCTGAACGTTCCAATGAACGAATTTTTGTATTGATTGTATTTGTAACTATAAAAAGTTTTTAAATATTAATTAATTTACATTGAAAATAATAAAGAATTAAATAAACTTGTAATCCTGATTGTTATTTTTAGTTGGCACAATATTTTTGGGTAAAATATAATTTGAAAAAAATATTTCGTTCATTTGAACGTTCGAAACTCTATTCACATCAGTTTCTTTCAAATTCAATGATAATAATTCAAATCTCCTTTATATCCTTTAAAATTCATTATAAGTATTAGAAATATCTTCAAATTTCATGAAACCCTTAAATATTCGAGAAAAATTTTCAAACTCACAAATCTTCTGAAATCCACGTTAAAATTCATAAAAATCTCTTAAAATTCCCCGAAAAACTCTTGAAATTTTACGGTAAAATTTAAAATCTCTATATCTTTTATATCCCTTAAAACTATTACACAGAAATCTTAACAAATTCCATGAAATCCTTCAAAATTCTAACAAAATCATTTAAATATCAGAAAAATCTCTCAAAATCACTTAAAATTATTAGAAATCTCATAAAATTCCTTAAAAATTTCATGAAATATCCTAAAATCCCATACAATTCTACAAAATCGTTTTAATATCCTAAAAATCTCTTGGATTTCGTATAAATCACTTAAAAATCGTTAAAAATGCACATCAAAACCTTCAAAATCATTAATCTCTTGAAATCCATGTTAAAATCAATAACAAACTCTAATAAATCTCTTGAAATTCATGAAAATCTCTAAAAATTCCTAGAAACTTCTTGAAATTCCTTCACGTTTAAAATCCCTTAAAATCATTAGAAATCTTATCAAATTCCATGAAATCCTTTAAAATTGCACAAAATCTTTTAAAGCTCAGAAAAATCTCTTCAAATACTTTTATGTAAATTATTAGAAATCTCATAAAACTCCATAAATTCCATAAAAATTTCACAATATGTTTTACAAATCGAAAAATTTCTTGAAAACCCTTAAAA
>UCOH01011787.1:0-29377 GCA_900474275.1 Synergus japonicus | reverse complement strand
ATATATATATATGTAATATTTATAATTGTATACTTGTCTCTAGACCTCTCGATCTCTCGATACAGATTACGAGGAGGTCGCAAGAACTATCCTGCACTGTCGCCGCACGACGATGAATGTTTAAATAATTAAGGCTACGTACCGAGGCCGAGTTAATAAATCAGGGTCCGAGAGCGGCTCCCAGCTCCGTGTCTCGAGTATCGAACACTCAAACCTCTCAAGAACTTCCAGTTATATGCTGTTGAATTTTAAATGGATGATTCTTAGAATTATGTAAAAGTGCACTCGAGTCTAGAACCTGGTGGAAATGAATTATTAGAGCGGATGCATCAATCAGGATGGCAGAGTCTGGATCGAAAAAACTTATAGTTGCTCCTTAAGATCCGAGGATAGTGAGGATGAGAAAAGAATTGTACTATGATTGAGGATTAACTCTAACCGGGAAGCCGATTCATTATAAGCTTGGAAAAGTCTTTCTTTCTTTCTTTCTTTCTTTCTTTCTTTCTTTCTTTCTTTCCTTCGTATTTCTTCTACTTATATATTATTACGCAAGAAATTAATTGCTAATGTTTTAATTCGCATTTTTTTCACTATTGAGAAAGAATATCTTAATGTTGGGAAAATAATGTGGGAGATGATATTTGGAAAGTTCCTTTTCTATTTTCATTCCACAAGAAAACTCTGAAAAGTTTGTATTAGGATTCATAATCGTTCGAGTGCAACTTTCTTGGGAAGTTTTTCCGGGAGATAATCTTCTCAGCATCCGAGATAATTCTCATCTTATTCTCATCTCGGTCGCCCTCGATCATTTCGCAAATGTCCATCGTCGTAAATAAGCACACTCGACCGTATCCTCACGAGCATGAAACGCCCGGAAAAGTTTCGTGCTTTCTGGGAGCGCGGAGCAAACGACGAAGCGTTTTCTTGTGAAACAATGAGAATGGCAAACAAAGGACCTCGCAGTCCGGAGCTACATTATGTCCTCTCTCCAACTCATAAGAAAACGAGACTTCGAAATAGTAATGATATTATGTTTTCGCTCGTTCCTCTGATACGGTGGCAAGAGGAATCGTGTCCTCTCTCTCTTTTTATGGAAGAGAGCAGCGGGAGGGGTAGGGGATGAAATGCGATGCTGAAGAAGGTGAAGGGTGAAAGGGGATGAAGAAGGAGAGGCAGGAGGAAGGAATCCTATGGCGCGTTCGTGGAAGAGGATGAGACGTAATATCCCGAGTAAAACTTTTCACTCAACGCGAGAATAGAGGGAGAGAAAATAAGCGAAGGATGGAGGGTTGGAAGGGGAGAGACTCACCAGCGAAGGGAGGAGAGGAGAGACTAAGTACAAAGAATGTAATGTTCTCTGGCCAGCGCGTACTTTCTCCGGATTTCTACGAGATATCATCTCGAATAATAAAGATCAGAATGCTCTGCTTCCAAGGAAAAGAGGGGAAACCCTGTTATTATTTCATTAACGTATTATTATTGAAAAATTTGTACACTTTACTTCCCTTTTTCACTCCCTTTTCCTGTCCTCTTTTACTGTTCTTTTTTCCAAGCTTTTTTTCCAAAATACTCCATCAAACTCTTTTTTGATATATTTTTTTTTTACACACTTTATTCAAACACCTTTTTTAACCCATTTTTCAAAATCTTTTTACAAACTCCTTTTTCAAATCCTTCTTTCTATTTCCCAAATTCTATCTGCAAACCTTTTTTCTAAATCCTTTTGGCAATTTTTCAGTTCTCACACTGAGTAAAAAATACTCGCTCTCTAAATCTGAATTAGTAAGAAATTATAATAAAATAGTGCCAAATCGTTTACTTTAGTAAGTATTTTTACTATCAATTAGTCAAAAACTACTAATTTACAGTAAAATGGTAGTAATTAATTTAGTAAGACACACTAATTTATTTAGTTACCGTTACTAACTAAACTAGTACTTTTTTACTATGAATTAGTAGCTTTTAATTAATTGATAGTAAAAATGCTTACTAAAGTGTATTAGTAAACGATTTGGCACTATTTCATTAGTAACTTTTTACTAATTCAGATTTAGAGAGCAGAAATCAATAAATATACTTTTGAATCAATAAATCTCTTCCAAAAGAAGATATTTTATTGATTCAAATGAATTTTTAATGAAACAAGAATTAATCATTTTCATATAATAGTGATATTATACATTTTAAAGTATATATACATTTGAATCAATAAAATATCTGCCTTTGAAAGAGATTTATTGATGCAAAAGTATATTTATTGATTTCCGAGTATTTTTTTCCCAGTGCAGGGGTTGAATTGTGGTTCCGGAAGTGTTAGGGGGATAAACTTTTCAGGGTTTCTTTGGACGTCAAGTGGAACCAGTACCGTTTAAAATTCTTAATTCAGAATAAATCTTGAATACTATAATTAATTAAAATCAATGTGGAATCAATATAAAATCACATGAAATAATTATGCTGACATAGAATCAATTATTCATCCCTCACTTCTTCTTCATAATAAAACTTTGAGAAGTATTTCGCTGCAACAACAGGAAAAATAAATAAACAACCCAGATTTTTGCCGGATGTTTCTAGATCTCCATTTCTTATTCAAAACCGTCTTGAGCGATAAACATGAAAAAATATCGTTATCGAATTTGATCAGTGAGAAGGAAGTAGCGCCTCAGAGACTTCAAAATTGAATGCCTTTGGAAGATATTGGTGTGAGAGGTAAAGTGGAGGGGTCGAGTTGAGGTTGGTGGGGCTGGGGGTGGGGGTGGGATGTTGTACACCTCCACGATCCATATTTTACAATATGGCCGAGGGTGGCAGGCAGGTTAGGGGTGGCCTATAGGCGGCACTCTGATGTACGCAGGTCTGGCAACGATTGGTCGATATCACCGCGACGTTTCTCGCCGCGGTTCCAAGATTTATGCGGTGCGTAGGCGTCTCGACGCCCGTATGCAGATGCCCGGCATTTTTCGCTCCCTGCCATTTTTTTAACATCCCCCAGAACCAATCCCCGCTTGAGGTCGAATCGGCTCTGGGGTGGAACTTCAACTTGAAGAATATGGCGGAAATTTATACTCTGGGTTAAAAATGGCTTTATAATATATATATATATAATATACAATACATATTATAAATTCTTTTAAAAAGTTCCGATTTAAGTTAAATTCTAAGCGCTACAATTTTTAACGTCTCTTTAAATTACGATTATTTATAAGTTGTTGAATTTAGAAGTAGTCTAATTATAAATTTGGGAACAACTCAGTTCTTCAAAATTTTCTTTTTTTTTACGGCTTTCTAAGCAAGTTTACCGGTAAAATTTGAAATTCAGAGATAAAAATATGATATTGAGTTTCCTTGAAATATTAAAATAATTTATAATAATAAATAATTATTAGATAAAATTTGAGAGAGAAATGTAGATGAGATGAGGTAATTAGTTTAGAAGGAAAAAGCAGGTAATACATAAAATCAGTGCGGCTTGAAGGGCATTGAATTGTAGAGTCAGACAGCAAGTAGTAAAGGTCCGTGCTGGTGCGGCAGCTCGAGAGATGCCTTTTCGTTTTGCGGACTCTCGCACACTCACATCCACTTTTACACAAACCTATACAATCTCCTATACACTTACACAGAGAAAAATAGCATCCTACACAGGAGGGTACACTCGTACGAATATTCAGCGTCGCGGCGCCATCTTGATAAGAGTTACGAGGCGTGGCTCGCGATATATTTCATAGAGAAAATTCCCCCTCACTCTTGCCCCTTTTACGATAAATTTGCCGACTGAGTTTCACGATAACTGCCGTGAACTCTGCACGAAGGCAGGAATATTATGAATTTGCCTTCCGAGATATGAAAGATGGAGATCGAAATATTTTCCATTTATTCTACCTGTTTCAAAATTATCTTCTACACTTTTTCTGATAAATAATAATTAAGTGTTTAAAATAGCAGAATACAGCAATAAAGAAATTTACCATGTTTTGCGAAATACGAAATATATAAGTTTTGCAATTTTAAAAAGCAAGTTTATCCCTGATATATATTTTCAAAGGAGTGTAGTTTATTCCGAGAGAGATGAAGAAGAAAATAAGAGGAAGATGCATTCGAGCCATTTTTCTCGTCGCTAGGCGAAATTTACGGTTCCTGGCGATGTGCCAGTGTCGTTATTTTGCCTTTCGCGTAAACACGCCACATACACAATTGGATTATTATCAATTTAGACTTTTTGCAAATTTACAATCTCTCCTGATTTCTGATCAACAGTTTATCATCTTTTACACTCAGAATGTGCAATGCACTTGAGTTTTTTTCTCTTCCCAAAAAAATCATACGAATATGGTGCAAGTATTAAGATCGCATTAAATTTTAATGGAGCATAATATTTAATTTAAGAGACAGATGTTGATTTAGTCTATCGTGGTTCATTGCTAATATAAATGCAGAACCGCGCGCATAGTTAACCGCAAGATGTAAATGGATAGTCGCTCAGGATGTTTCGCCATTTGTGTGCGGCTTAGGTCGGTAGTAGCGGTGAGATCAAAAGCCGCCCCCACATAATCTTCTACACAAAAATGTCACCTTCTCACTTTATCGCCTTTGAGAAACGTGGTGTCTTCTTTCTTCAATGCTCTCAGGCATATAAAGAGTACAATACTCGCCGCGGAAATGCGCGTGGAAATACGCGTTAAACTAAGTACGCGCACGCACCTTTTTACTGTCGATTTTATGTCTCGTATTCGACTCCTCGGCCGTGATGAGTGTGCCAAGTCCATGGTATTTCAACCCTTTCTATATTTTATTTTCCGCTGTAAAACTTTGGAATTTAAATTACTAAAGTAAGGACTATTAAGATTAAAGAGTATTAATCCTCAAATTATGTGTCAATAGCATGCATCCTGTATAAAATAGCCAATTGCGATGTATTTACTTTGCCAAGACTTTTCATCAGTTTCCTCAGAATGTTACCCTAATTTTTCACAAGATGTGGTTCTGAATGAGCATTTTCAACCCGTTCAACTAGTTATATATTACAGACATCTATTTGGTGGTGTGTCGATATGGTGGTAAAAATCTGCGAACGACACAGGATGATAAGCAATGGTCATGTGGAATGTGTGCGTCGGGCTTTCGTGTAAAAGTATACGTAAAGCCTCGCGAGAGGAAAATGCGAGGGTTAGGGAGGGTGATAGCTATAGAGGGGTCAGGGGTGGTCAACGCGGTCTTGCCCCACCGCCCGTATAACTTCGATAACGGTCGAGCAACCACTATAAACCCTCCGTCTTTTACTACATAAATACCCTCCACATATCCTCATTTCTCCCTTTTACGTGTGTAATTCCCAGATTCAGAAATTCCAGGTCAAAGTAGCAAACAGAGTTGTACATTAAAAACAAGGTCGTATCAAATTGTATTGAAAATGGCAATTAGGAAGCAGGAGACTGGCAGTAAGTAAAAGCAAGTATTTCAGTATTTAAGTAAGTATTTATTTACTTTAAGCAAAAGTAACGATGAATGATGATTATTTTTGTAATACAAGAACGCATTTACATTCTCTTTCAATATTCTATAATTTATTATATTATACTTCTCTAATCTCTTAAAATCTATGATAAACTTCGTAAAAATCTCTAAAAATTGCAAGAAACCTTTGAAAACCTGCGAAATCGCTTAAAATAGTACATAGTACATAGAAATCTTATCAAATTCTATGAAATCCTTTAAAATTCTCACAAACTCATTTAAATATCAGAAAAATCTCTCGAAATGAATTACAATTATTAGAAATCTCATAAAATTCCTTAAAATTTTACATATCTTTTTTATTATCCTAAAAATCTCTTGAATTTCGTACAAATTACTTAAAAATTGTTAAAAATGCTCATAAAAACCTTCAAAATCATTAATCTCTTGAAATTCATGTTAAAATTAGTGAAAATCTCTAAAAATGCCTAGAAACCTCTTGAAATTCCTTCACATTTAGAATTCCTTAAAATCATAAGAAATTTTATCAAATTTCATGAAACCATTTAAAATTTCACAAAATGTTTTAAAAATCAGAAAAATCTCTCGAAATACTTTTATGTAAATTATTAGAAATCTCATAAAACTCCATCAAACCAATAAAAATTCCACAACATCTTTTAGAAATCGAAACATTTCTTGAAAACCCTTAGCATTTGACGAAAACTTTCGAAATCTTTTAAAAATCAAAAGCTTTTGAAATTCCTCAATAAAACTCCCTATAGAGTTTTAAATTCCTTATTTAAATCCCAGAAATACATATTTTAAAAGTCATAAAAGTATCTTGAAGTCCGATTAAAATCTGATCAAAGTCGTCAAAAATTCTAAAAATTCCCAAGAACTCCTTGAAATTCTTTAAAATGAATTACAATTATTAGAAATCTCATAAAATTCCTTAAAATTTCAGGATAATATTTCAAATTCATTAAAACATCATAAAACTCTTACAAAGCTTTTTTAATTCCATAAAATTTCAGAAAATATCTTAAAATCCCATAAAATTTTACAAAATCTTTTTTATTATCCTAAAAATCTCTTGAATTTCGTACAAATTACTTAAAAATTGTTAAAAGTGCTTATAAAAACCTTCAAAATCATTAATCTCTTGAAATTCATGTTAAAATTAGTGAAAATCTCTAACAATGCCCAGAAACCTCTTGAAATTCCTTTACATTTAGAATCCCTTAAAATCATTAGAAATTTTATCAAATTCCATGAAAGCATTTAAAATTTCACAAAATCTTTTAAAAATCAGAAAAATCCACAACATCTTTTATAAATCTAAAAATTTCTTGAAAACCCTTAAAATTTGACGAAAACCTTCGAAATTTTTTAAAAATCATAAAAAGCTTTTGAAATTCCTCAATAAAACTCCCTATAAAGTTTTAAATTCCTTATTTAAATCCCAGAAATACATATTTTAAAAGTCATAAAAGTATCTTGAAGTCCGATTAAAATCTGATCAAAGTCGTCAAAAATTCCCAGAAACTTCTTGAAATTCTTTAAAATTCTACGATAACATTTAAAATCTCATTATCTCCCATAAAATCTTTAAAAATTCCATAAAATTTCCTTTAAATTCCTAGATTTTCAATGTATTTTAAGTTTAGACTCGTGAAAAAATGATTATTAACGAAAGCAAATTCAAAATTTCAAATTAAATTCACGTATATAATTTACGATTCGGCAAATATCGATTGTCGAAAATCACTCTCGATACTAACACGACGAATCACGAGTGCGGAATAGGCGTTACGATATTTCGACTTCGACTCAATCATCTTTCTAGAATATATTATATGTTATGCATTCTTCATGAAGAAATAGACCTAATAGTCATTTAAGTACCTGCAATAAATTTTTCATAATATCTTCTTTATTCGCAAAAGGTTTTTTATTGCACATTGTGTGTGCTTGCGAGTGTTGAATTGTACAGAGTGTATATTACTACCAGTTTCCCCGTACATCAGATGTTTATGGCCTTCTGTCGTGTGTACGATTTCTCGTAGGTCAATGTAATATCTGGGATTGTCTGCCCGCTTGAATTACAAGGGGCTCTGCTCAGGGATCATAGTATAATGCAATGTGCAATATTTCTTACACCTTTGATATGCTTCGCTTCATTGCCTTCAATATATTAAGTTATCTCTGCGTTTCACGTACATTCAGGATACAATACACTTTTTTTCAAGTTTTGTTACATTCCCTTTTCAGTTATTACCTAATTAAATGGCAGACATTATCTCGACTTCTAAGTCTGACCAACAAAGTCTTACCAAAAAAGTCTTTCTCTACTTGATTTTTTCTCACGCTCAAAAATTATTCTTGTACAATCTCACATTTGTAATTATCATCTCTTTCTCTCATATCTCATCCTGGACATTTGAGGAACGGGTTTAAAAGAAATAAAAGTTTTATGGCAGCCCCACTCGTAATATTTCTGCTCCATGGATGGATGTGAATCCTGAATTGTGACGGTATACTCGAAGGTTATGGATTTTCCAGCTGTATTACGGAGTTTCAGTGTAATATGGCCGCCAAAGTAAAGTTAGTAAAGGAGAAGAGGGTTCTCTGCACAATGTCGCTTGTCTTTATTGCAGCGAACCCGCGCCGCGGGTTAATAATGGATTTTCAACCTGTCTTTACCTTTACGAGAATTTCTCTTACATGACCACCGCGCCTACCTGCTGTATATATACATGAGCGATAAGGTGAGCCAAGTATGTGGACAGCGATCACCGCTCGTTCTCTGCATCAGTTTTGCGATTATGCCACTTTTTGCCATTAGTTTCCCTAAATGTGCTCGGTAGTCTGTCGCCGGACTTGTTCAGCATAGCAGCGATTTATGTTGTCGTCTCTCGATGCCCAATCTCCTCTCTTTATTATTTCTCATCTATTTCTCTATTATTTCTCATCTATTTCTATATATGATTTTCTCATTACCGGGGGTTTATGCAGATATTGAGGGAAAATGCATCTCCAGACAAATTCCTAAGTAAGGATCGTAATTCCAGATTTATATGGAGCAGCCTTTTTGATCTCTTTTTTTAGAAATACGAAATAGCCTACATAACAGTAGCGAGTGGACATAGCGAGCCTTTCGCACGGCTATACGACAAGTTGAAGGCTATAAACCCCGGGAAGCTGAGAATTTTTCCCGGGACACAACTACTATCGACGTATACAGGACGCTCGTAAAGAAGCCGTCGTGTCGGGTCAGCTTGCGTAACGTTAACACGAAACGAGTTTTCCTTCGGGCTGATAAATCCACCCCTCGCCCCGAAGATGCTGGACTTCTCTTTGAAATCTCACGCCTTCTAGGATTCTTGATTACCGAGTCCTAACATCTTCGATATGCAACGTCTGCATTTTTCTATCTTTCACTGTGAAATAAATTAGATTCCATGATGAATAATGTAACTGCAGTTTCATCACAAAGTTATTCATTGATTTCCCCTGCATTTCAAACTAGAAAGATGATTCATATGCATTGAAAATAATTCTGTATGGAAAAAACTTGTAATGTCTATTGTTATTTGATCATCCTTTGATTGAGACGATTAATATAATGAAATGAAGAAGAAATTCTGATGCAGAGTCAGCACGTTTTGTGGAAAAACGAATTCTGGTCGAGTACTGAAAGAAGTCAGATGCAGTTGCAGTTAATGAGAGCAAATGGGTTTAACAGTGAGCTCTACGCAAGTCGGAATGTGAGATGTGGACTGGAGGATGACAGCACACAGAGAAACAATTCTGGATCTGTGAATTCCGGTCGGAATGGGCGGAGCATATGGCAAGGACTTTGCATAGTCGATGAACAACCAACGCGGAGGCGGTCATGTAGTGTAGTTTGCATACGGTTACGGAGAACAGCATCCCATTGGTCCAGAATCATCTTACAGCCTCTCCTTTTCCCTTTTCCTCTTACCAGTTTCCCCTTTCCACATTCCTCATTCCTTCTTACTCTCTTGGTCACCCCTCCTCCTTAGAAATGTGGTCGTGTACGTCCGCGGATTCAACATCTGGATACTGACAGATTCAAACTAGATTGGAATCTGTTCAAATTTCGAAAGTACCTTCATTCCATTCTTTTTGCCTCTTCACTGGTAATGAACTATTAATGATTTTTTCTAAATTCGAAGAAATCAGTAGAAAGGGACGAGCTAGACGGAAGTAAAGTTCTTGAGATATAACTGTCGTGTAAATTATTGTCTAAGGACTGGAGAGATGTTACATCGTATATAAATTCAGTGTTTATTATAGTATATAATTGGCGGTAATGAAAATAACAAGAGTCGTTGACGCAAAGTGAAATTGCGTTTATTTATCAATTCGTAATGTCTCCATGGCAGCGGTTCGTGGAAAGATTGTCAGCTAATTACACTTGCGACAGAGTCGTGCGATTCTTAACTCGAAGGTCCATAAATACGTGTCTGTTATAAGATTCTAATTCCCCCGTGTAATTATACTGATATTTCTAAAATTGTTCAAATAACTCAAGGCAATAAACTCGTTCTCAGGGAAAAATTTTACTTTTTGATCATAGAGTGCATTTATCACGTGATTCTTTCTTGTGAATTGTAGTCTTATCTTCTGCCCTAATTCCATTTTTGCTTTTAAACATTTTTGCTTTCAAACATTTGAAGCTTTGAACATACTCTTGAAATCATCATGAAAACATCGAATTCATATTTTATAAATTTAAAATAACTTCCGTGAGAACAATTTTAAGAATAAAAAGAGGCGCGTTTGTTTTTCTCGTCAATCTGTCAATCGGTAACGAAAATTAAGGCAATGACGTAGGTACTGAATAACTCAAAGATGTATTCGCAAGAGGTCAATCACCTACACAGAAAAGAGGGTATGGGTCCTGTTGACTTCGTAATTCGTGTGGAATATAACAGAGAGGAAAAAACAGTGGCATGCGGAGGCATCAGGACTCGAGAAATGAGGGGGGGGGAAGGGTAAGATCTCAGAGGACAGAATCAAGGGGCAAGAGGGTGATAGACGAAAAAAGAACCGACTCGGACCTTTGCTTTACAATTAGGGAGGACCTCGGACTCGTACGGGGACATATTAAATAATTTATAATTGTTTTGTCCTACCCCGGAATATACACGCCGCCAAGTCGTTTACACAGCGAGTGCAGCCTCCCTTTTTTGCCAGAACTCACATTGACATTGATAAATTGACCTTTGATTGCGAGTGTTGTGCATGATTTGTTCAATTCTGAAATCGGCGAATCGGCAATCAAAATTTAACTGAAATTAGGAACGTTTAATTTGGTGTCTATGTTAAATAAATAAATTCTGCATTTCCCTTCTCAAATCCTAATTCAATTAGCGGAACTTTTTACGGAACAAATATCCTCTGCCCTTGCATAAGGAACTGTCATGACAGTTCCTTATTTGTGTATCAATCCATAAATTACCAATAAATCGTGAAACGAATGTATTCCCGAAAAAATATCCCCACCTGTTTCCGGTCATCGAACAAATTGATACCCGCGTGAAGAAGTGAAGGATTATGGAGCTTTTTTTCGAGGCGGAGAGATTTATCGAGAAAAAGTTTGCTCGTTCATTTGCAAACATTCATTTAAGTTTTTTTTTCTTAAGCATTACATTAAGACTCCGTGACTTATTGCTTTTCGGCAACCGAGCATGAAATTCTTCTCCGCGTGCTCGCGAAGCGGCAAGAAGGAGTGGAATAAGTTGAAGGAGCAGGTGAGTTCATGAAAGTCGCGAAGAAGAGCGATAATGATTTTTTCTAAATCGATCTATTTATTTGACGGGTGCACGTAGAGGGATGGAAGATCCTGTCAAGGCGATGCTATGTGGTGACCAACTAAAATTCCGACGGCGTGTTCGTCCTTACATATCGATGAGGGCAGGATGGTGTCGCCGGTACAAGGTAAAAGATGTCGGCCGAGGGTAGCGCAAGAACGGATTTCGCGCAAGAAGGACGACGGGGATTGCGGGGCACCTGGATTCTGCGTCAAGGATGACGTATGGCCCGATCCCCAACTCGCACAACTGCCACCTTCAGCTCATTCTTATTCCGCGGGACACTGCAAAGTGCCCGGTACATCTTTTTATTAGAGAATTTCCCTGTCAACATCAACACCAATCCTTGTTCTGCTCCCTCATGATCAGAAGATTTCACTGTTTCTGATTTAGAAAGATTATCTAAAGATTAGATTATTTATCTACAAATGACATACACGAAATTTGCACATAGATGAAGAGTTTTGTTGTCTTTTTTTTGTATTTCCTCCAGTATAAAGGAATGTTAAAAGCTCTTTACAGCAGCAAAGTAAGATATAGGTAATTTTTTACAGCAAACCGGATCGTTAGGCCGCCAACCCATCAGACGTTTTTCTCGGATGATTTTTTCCACTGTGCGACTTTAGTAGTAAGGATAATAGTCTTTCGTTTCTTTCCAATAATACGAGAGGATAATATGTTTGCCATATTAAGGATTGAGTCTCTCGAAAAGGAAGTAAAGAAGAGAGTCTCGCGGAGTAATTTACCCGTGGAGCTCGTATCTCGAACTCGAACTTGGTCCACCCGTCGCTGTCGTCTAGAGATGAGAAAACGTCGCTCGAATCACATTCAAATATGGTGCGTCGAGGGCGAAGCGAGAGATAGCAAGAAAAGCGATGCGACGGTCGCCGCCTTCGGCAGCCGCCATCTTTAATAACCACAAGCGCCATATTGCGAGGTTCTCCTCTTTTTGTCATAATGAGAGTCGGCCGCGAGGTTAAACAGGTTGTCAGGTGTCCCCCGCCGAGTAGTTGCTGCTGCCACTGCTGCTGCATAATTTTACGAGCCGTCGTCGCTCCTGTCCTTCTGCCGATCGATCGGCCAGCGTATAATGACGTCTGGTAATCGCGTGGGACCTGCAGGGTCGTCGACATTGAGAAATTGGATACCACTTATAAAGCTGATTAATTAAATTGACTCGTTAACTCACAAGAAACTCAAGCCAACATGCATCTTTCGATTTAATTTAACAATTTTGTATACAAGTTCATGTATACATGAATATACTTGTACATGTACAAGTACTTTTGTACATGTATAAGTACCTTTGTATCCGACATCTTTTAAACGTTTAATTAGAAAATTGTATTTCGGATGCAGCGCAGGCAGTTATGAAAGAATATTGCTTTAAGTAGAGCAGGTGTGCAATAGTCAGACAATGTACTCATCCAATAATCTTTTAATACTTTTGGAAATTCTTGATAATATTTTAGAAAGGATATTGAATCAGTCAAATTCCACTGATTTTCAGTAATTGTCACTAAACTACTAAAAATTTCAGTGACTTTTCACTGATTTCCAGTAGATTTTTCACTAATTAAAATCGTGAGAAAAGAGTCACTGAAAATCAGTGGAATTTGACTGGTAATCTGTTAAATTTCAGAGTAAAAATAGTGTTTAATCTCAATAAGATTTTAAAAGTTATCATGATCAAATTGTATTGGCATTTTTTTAAATCTCGTAAAATACCTGGAAATTCTTTCTACTTTATTAATAATAATAATTGATTAAACAGGCGTATCCTATATTAAAAAAGAATATTGTTTTAAGTAGAGAAGGTATCCTATAGTCAGACAATCATCAGACAAAAAAATTCTTTAAAACTCCATCAGAAACTGAAAAACCTTGATAAAAATCTAAAATCGCTAAATCCTCAATGAGAACATTTTTTGAAAACGATAATTGAATTACATTTGAGATATATTCTACTAATCCACTAAACTTTTATACAAGATTGAAAGAAGCATCAATAACTTTAAAAAAAAATCTTGAAAAAATGTAATTAATTCGCGATCAGACTCTTAATTGTAAATTTTCTGCCCATTGGATTTCGAGTGGGGATTCTTGATCAGGGGACGGTATTCGAGGCTCGTGCTTGGCGTGCCAGTCGACATCTCTTTGTCAGTAGAGTGCAAGCAGAACCGACGTCGGATGTCCATCGTATATAATTTATGAAGTATCTGCATTCCTCGCAATGATAAATCAACCCGCCACCCCAGCTGAATTGACCAGGGAAGTTTAAGGTGAACGAATTCGAGATGAAATTTCATGCAAGAGTGATAGTCTCTCGCTATTCATTTTACTCGAATAAGGACAAGTCACCTGCATTTTCCCAATAAGGCTTCGACATTTGCATGAAAGGCCGGGTTCTGCTCAGCTCTTATAATCTATCGTTCGCTTTTGAGAGCAACTATTCCCAAGGGACATGACGCCCGATGCATTGACCATAAATACTGCCAATTTGTCTCAAAACATGACTCGTGCCAGGAAAGTGTCATTATATAATCATCTTGCAATTCTATAGCATATTGTTCTCAAAAAGTGCATAAATTTGTAATGAAGTGTATAAAATTTCATCAAGTATTACAGAAAATATAATATTCCTGAATAATACAGGAAAAGGCCACCAATGGGTAACTTATCCACCAATTGGTGACATTATTTACGAATTGGTCGGTACTCTGTGCTTGCAGTAGAGGTTTAATTGAGCTACAAATTCCACGGTGATCAACCGGTCGCCGCGGCTCATACGAAATCAGCCGAGCTGGTAACAATCGGCCGATCCATGGGCAATGGCGCAATCAGCGCCCGATTCAAACGACCCGCCGTTCCAGCATTCTTGAGGAGCAAAAAGCTCGCGCATGCGCAGTCACGAACCGGATCCCGGTACTATACGACCCTCTGCATGCACCTGATACCTGATACGTATTCATACGAGCTCCCTTCGTTTTGGAGAATGAACGAGCCGCCGTCATGAGATCAAATAAAGAAACAAGCCATCGAGAGAAACGAAGGGAAAGAGAAAAAAAGAACGCAATTTTCCTCTTTCAATTGCATCTTCTTATTTCCTTTACATTACTTTATCTAGATTTCTTCAGATAAGAGTTGCGAGAAGTAATATGGCGAGATATTGATAATATTAGTAATGAGATGAAAATAATTTACTCTTTTAGCTGCCGAAAGTTTGAATCCTACCGCTGTCACTGAAATTGATTAAATGTGCATTGATTAAAGGTTGATTAAAGGTTGATTAAAGATGCATTGCTTAAAGTAGTGAATGATATGCAACTGGAACAGATAATACGAATAATATTGTGTGATATGGATCGACCGATCCAGATTTCCAGAATGATGTTAGATTATTTCTAAGACGGTTGTGACGAAGGAAGGGGTCTGATGGGAAGATGGTTCTGAGATTCAGAAGGCGTATGGCGGTAGTTGGCAAAACACACGCGTGGCAGCCCGATAGGGGTATTTCTGCCGCGACTGAATCAAAGACTTCTCGTGAAAATGCCAGACATAACAGCGAATCCTGGGACGAAGCTTGCGGCCATGAAGCCTGGCTTGACTGGCTGTCCACTTGACTGCTTGACCGCTTGGTAGCCAGCCTGCTGGACTCGCCAGCCATGAGTGAGTTGAGTTGATACGATTGTTTTTACGGGCGCACCCAATGCACAAGAAACTGTCCTTCGGCTCTGACGCTCACTGCAAGACGAGCAGGTATTTGAATAACTCGAAGCCGCCGGATGACCGTTGGCCCTGACCCCACCGCACTTTTTTCATTCGTTTCCTACGTTAAATAAATGCAGAGGTGTTTATACCATTCATAATATTGATAAGACCTACTAGATATGTTTCAAAATATAAAAGAGAATAAAATTCCCCTTCCAATGAATCTAAGATGAAATGCTTTTGTCAATTATTTACAAAGATATTGCGAAAGTCAATTTAGTAAGATTATTAGTTTACTGAAATTATTATTCTGAAAGTAGTTGGATTTCTGCAGTACATTGTGTAAACCCAATTACTGTATTTCATCTCGATTTACAAGTTACGATTTCGCTTTATTGGTAGCGACGTGCTTTGATTCCATCTCTAAGTGAACTAATCTTTGACATGTCATCTGACAGAAGTCTCACGATGTCGTCGATAATCGCACGTCAGCCGTGGACTAACATCAGACTTCGAGTTGAATGTTGCATTCTAAGCACGAGGAGATTACATAAGCTGCGGTGACTTTCTCTCCTGGACTTGACAAGTGCAGATTCTGAAGAGAATAATCGATTTAAAACTAGAGACTTGGTGAAATATATATCAGTTCATTTTTATCGTAATTTAATTATGGGCAAAAAAACCAAGTGTCAATCAATATCATAAGTTTTGTTCGGTTGCGAAATACGACCTCAGGTCGCAGGTTTGAATCCGAATCCAAACCAATTTTCTAAAAAATAGAGAAATCCTTGTACATTATACAAAATCTTTTAGAAATCATAAAAAATCTTTAGAAATCCCTGTATAAAATTCCCTGGAAAATTTTGAAATCCTTTAATTCCCATAAAATATTTTTAAAATCATAAAAATTTCTTGAAATCTGATCAAAGTTGTGAAAACCTCTTAAAATTCCCAGATACTTCTTAAAACTCTTTAAAATTATATGATAACAATTAAAATTCATTTATATCCTTTAAAAAATAAATAACCGTATTGGAAATCGTCTAATTCCTTTAAATCCATAAAAACTTTCACAAAATCTTTTAAAAATCACGAAAATATTGAAATCCTTTGATATTATTAAAAATCTCATAAAATTTCATAAAACCCGTAAAAATGCCACATAAAGTCTCTTAAAAATTATTAAAATCTCTTGAATTTCTTTAAAATTCCTCGAAATTCCACGAAAAGATTTAAAATCCTAGAAACTCTTTTGAATCCTTTGATAATTTCACGAAAACCCTCGAAATCGCTTAACATTCGTTAAAATCTTTTAAAAATCAGAAAAACCTCTTAAAATTATATGATAACAATTAAAATTCATTTATATCCTTTAAAATCTACTAATAGTATTAGAATGCTCGTCAAATTCCATTAAATCCTTAAAAACTTCCATAAAATCTTTTAAAAATAGAAAAAATCTCTTGAAATCCCTTGATTGCAGGTTTGAATCCGAATCCAAAAATGGTTTGACTAAAAACCAAAGCAAATTACAGGATTTATGTTCAACTTATCATCCGCAGTTTGTTTCTGCAACAAAGTACTCTAATGAAAAAATATCATGTTCCCCAACTTGACCTCTGCTATTACGGAATGATACATACTCCTCGAGCTATAAATTTCCCGAAGCGTGAAAAAGGTTGCGGAATTTTGATTCTCGTTTGGAAGACGATACCAATCGATCGATCGATCGATTACTGGGCGAGTTACGATCTATGTCGAGAATTGCAATATCTAGGACGATCGTGCGGGACGAAAGAATGAAAGAGGCAGTTGGGTATCTTGCGATATCGCGCGAAGATCGAGAAAAGAGGAATCGTTCATGGAGTGGATTGCGGGGGTTTTCATGGGGGAAAAGGGATGACTCAGGGAAGAACGCTGCAAAGAGCAAGAGGAATCGCGACAGAAGAAGCTCAGAGCGAAACCAGGTGCGAATGGAATGCAGTCCAATCCATTCGCGGAATTCGATCTTGCTTTAGTAAATCCCAGCGATGGAAAAAGTTCAGCGGAATAAAATGCGGGTCCACGGACGATCGACGGCGGAATTATCACTCGAAGACGACGATCTTCAGAGCGATCGTGGAACACGAGCACGATCACATCCTTTATTATACGTACTCGCTTCTTTGATCGACAGCAAGATCGTTCTTCTGCCAGCGCAAGCTTTTTCAGTGAAAAAAATTAATTTAAGAAGGTTTCGCTTTTTTTTCGGGAACTTGTTCAACAAATTGAATCTGTTGCTTCTTTCACTTTTGGGTAAGGCGTTTTTGTAAGTGTATACGTCTGTAAAAATAGAATTAAAAGAAATTCAAGTCAAACAATTAAACTACCGGGCTCTAATTCGAATAGTATGTAAATGTTAAATTTATTTCTAATTTTTCATCTGTTTCGAGTAATTGAAATGATGTTAGAATTAAATGACTCCATTTTTACTATCAGAAGAACGAACGCGCGCTCCGCGCGCGCATTTACGTCCATTTTCAATATTATATAATTTATTATATTTTATTTCTCTAATCTCTTAAAATCTATGTTAAACTTCGTGAATATCTCTCAAAATTTTCAGAAACTTCTTGAGATTCTTTTAAATTCAATTATAATAATTCAAATCCCTTTTATATTCTTTAAAATCCATTAAAAGTATTAGAAATATCTTCAAATTCCATGAAATCATTAAAAATTCCAGAAAAAGTTTCAAACTCATAAATTTTCCTGAAATCTACTTTAAAATTCATGAAAATCTCTAAAAATTCCTAGAAACCTTTTGAAATTCCATGACAAACTTTAAAATCTCTTAAAATTCCCAGAAAATATTACATAGAATTCGACAAAATCTTTTAAAATCCTTTAACAACTTTTTAAAATCCTTCTAATTTAAAAATATTTAGAATCCCTTAATATTCTCTAAAACTTCTTAAAATTGCATGAATTCTTTTAAAATTTCACGAAATATCTTGAAATCTCTTAAAATTCTACGAAAATTTTCAAAATCATAAATCTTTTCAAATCCACGTTAAAATCCATGAAAATCTTTAAAAATTCCTAGAAACCTCTTAAAATTCCTTTACATTTAAAATCCCTGAAAATCATTAGAAATCTTATCAAATTCCATGAAATCCTTTAAAATTGCACAAAATCTTTTAAAAAACAGAAAAATCTCTTTAAATACTTTTAAGTAAATTATTATAAATCTCATAAAACTCCCTCAAATCCATAAAAATTCCCCAATATCTTTTAAAAATCGAAAAATTTCTTGAAAACCCTTAAAATTTGACGAAAACCTTCGAAATCTTTGTAAACTCTATCCAATCTTTTAAGAATCATAAAAGGCTTTTTAAATTCCTTAATGAAATTCCCTATTCAGTTTTAAATTCCTTATTTAAATCCACAAAATACATATTTTAAAAGTCATAAAAGTACCTTCAAGTCTGATTGAAATCTGATCAAAGTCGTGAAAAATTCTAAAAATTCCCAAAAACTTCTTGAAATCTCTTAAAATTCTACGAAAATTTTCAAAATCATAAATCTTTTCAAATCCACGTTAAAATCCATGAAAATCTTTAAAAATTCCTAGAAACCTCTTAAAATTCCTTTACATTTAAAATCCCTGAAAATCATTAGAAATCTTATCAAATTCCATGAAATCCTTTAAAATTGCACAAAATCTTTTAAAAAACAGAAAAATCTCTTTAAATACTTTTAAGTAAATTATTATAAATCTCATAAAACTCCCTCAAATCCATAAAAATTCCCCAATATCTTTTAAAAATCGAAAAATTTCTTGAAAACCCTTAAAATTTGACGAAAACCTTCGAAATCTTTGTAAACTCTATCAAATCTTTTAAGAATCATAAAAGGCTTTTGAAATTCCTTAACGAAATTCCCTATACAGTTTTAAATTCCTTATTTAAATCCACAAAATACATATTTTAAAAGTCATAAAAGTACCTTCAAGTCCGATTGAAATCTGATCAAAGTCGTGAAAAATTCTAAAAATTCCCAGAAACTTCTTGAAATTCTTTAAAATTCTACGATAACATTTAAAATCCCATTATCTCCCGTGAAATCTGAAAAAATTCCATAAAATTCCCTTAAAATTCCTAGATTTTCAATGTACCTATTTTGAGTTTAGACTCGTGAAAAAATGATTATTAACGAAACCAAATTCAAAATTTCAAATTCAATTCACGCGGAATTTACGATTCGACAAATATCGATTGTCGATTGTACGATATTTCGACTTCGACTCAATCATCTTTTTAGAATAGATATCTAGAACAATTTGTCCAATCAGGCATGTGACACGCTTGCAAAGTGAAATTCTGGCGGCTGAGATAAGAACGGCGGACGTACGCGTTGCAAAAGTTTGAAATTGACTCCAGGGACTCTTTCGCGGAAAAGCGAACGTGGAGGTTCGCACGAAAGTCACCGGGGACTTTATTATACGCAGAAATAAGCTGTCGTCTTTATGATCGTGAAATTTAACGAAGCCGGCCGGCTCATTAGCAGCTCGTATAACCGAGCTAAGCGTAGGAAGAAATAGTCCTTTCCGCGACGTCGACATTAATGCGGCGTGACAGAATAATTCGCGACTAAACGCCCGGCCTCGTTAAAAATCCCCAGAGCGCCTCTGCTTCTGCCGCCGTCGCTGGATGCTGGATGCTGGTATAGTTGCCTCTATTATAAAGAATCAGTACTGTATCAACCGGACTATAAAAGAGGCCTGCAACCTACAACGAGCTTCGGGTGCAACGCGAGAGTTTCTCTTAATTGGTCGCTTTTTATCCGACACTACAAATTGTTCGCGTTGTTGGAATGTAGCTGACTAGTCGCTATTCCGCGCCCCGCGCGAGTTACTTCTAGGGTTCTGGATTTTTCTATCTTGGATCTTTTCTGGGGAAATTTTAGCTTTTCACACCGACTATACATGTATACAAGAACGAACGCGCGCTCCCATTTACGTTCTTTTTCAATATTATATAATTTATTATGTTTTATTTCTCTAATCTTTTAAAATTTATGATAAACTTCGTGAAAATCTCTAAAAATTCCAAGAAACCTTTGAAAACCTGTGAAATCGCTTAAAATACGTAAAATCTCTTGAAATTTTCAGAAACTTCTTGAGATTCTTTTAAATTCAATTATAACGATTCAAATCCCTTTTATGTCCTTTAAAATCCATTAAAAGAATTAGAAATATCTTCAACTTCCAGGAAAACCTTAAAAATTCGAGAAAAATTTTCAAACTCATAAATCTTCTGGAATCCATGTTTAAAATTCATGAAAATCTCTAAAAATTCCTAGAAACCTTTTGAAATTAAATGACAAACTTTAAAATCTTTTAAAATTCCCAAAAAAATTCTTGAATATTACGGTAACATTTAAAATCTCTTTATGTCTTTTATATCCCTTAAAAATATTACATACAAATTTTATAAAATTCCATGAAACCCTTTAAAATTCTCCCAAAATTATTTAAATATTAGAAAAATCCTTCAAAATCACTTAAAATTATGAGAAATTTCATAATATCCCTTAAAATTTCACGAAATATCCTAAAATCCCATAAAATTCTACAAAATCGTTTTAATATCCTAAAAATTTCTTGAATTTCTTAAAAGTTGCTTAAAAATCATTAAAAATGCACATAAAAACCTTCAAAATCATTAATCTCTTGAAATCCATGTTAAAATTAGTGAAAATCTCTAAAAATTTCTAGCAACCTCTAGAAATGTTTCAACTCTTAAAATCTCTTAAAATCATTAAAGATTTCATCAAATTCCATGGAATCCTTAAAAATGTTACAAAATCTTTTATAAATTAGATATATTTTTTTAAATTAAAATTAAAATTTGACGAAAACCTTCGAAATCTTTGTAAATTCTACAAAATCTTTTTAAAATCCTAAAAAGCTTGAAAATAAATTACAATAATTAGAAATCTCATAAAATTCCTTAAAATTTCAGGATAATATTTCAAATTCATTAAAACATCATAAAACTCTTAAAAAGCTTTTCAAATTCCATAAAATTTCACAAAATATCTTAAAATCCCATAAAATTTTACAAAATCTTTTTTATTATCCTAAAAATCTCTTGAATTTCGTACAAATTACTTAAAAATTGTTAAAAATGCTTATAAAAACCCTCAAAATCATTAATCTCTTACAATGCCTAGAAACCTCTTGAAATTCCTTTACATTTAGAATCCCTTAAAATCATTAGAAATTTTATCAAATTCCATGAAAGCATTTAAAATTTCACAAAATCTTTTAAAAATCAGAAAAATCCACAACATCTTTTAGAAATCGAAAAATTTCTTGAAAACCCTTAAAATTTGACGAAAACCTTCGAAATCTTTTAAAAATCATAAAAAGCTTTTGAAATTCCTCAATAAAACTCCCTATAAAGTTTTAAATTCCTTATTTAAATCCCACAAAATATATATTTTAAAAGTCATAAAAGTACCTTCAAGTCCGATTGAAATCTGATCAAAGTCGTGAAAAATTCTAAAAACTCCCAGAAACTTCTTGAAATTCTTTAAAATTCTACGATAACATTTAAAATCTCATTATCTCCCATAAAATCTTTAAAAATTCCACAAAATTTCCTTTAAATTCCTAGATTTTCAATGTATTTCAAGTTTAGACTCGTGAAAAAATGATTATTGACGAAAGCAAATTCAAAATTTCAAATTAAATTCACGTACATAATTTACGATTCGGCAAATATCGATTGTCGAAAATCACTATCGATACTTACACGACGAATCAGGAGTGCGGAATAGGCGTTACGATATTTCGACTTGGACTCAATCATCTTTTTAGAATAGATAATTATATATGCGGTTATCACCAGTTTAACATTTTATTTCCAAGTGAAAAATAATGTTCGTGAATGAAGAAAATAATACAAGATCGGATGGAAATGAGTAAAATGTATTTCAACACAAATGTTTGGAAAAGGGAGTGAAGAGAATGAATGAAAAAAAGACGGAAGAGAAGTGGAGGAGGTACACGGGTAGAAATTTATCCTTTCAGGTGCTGCAAACTCCTACTAGTAAGCATAACACCAGATGCGGCGCTCGTACTAAATCACAGTCAACACATTTATGAAGGCAGTAAAACCCCCTAACACTGCCGCCGTACGAAAGGAGGCTGTCTTGGTCCCGATATGCCGCGAGGCCGTGTGTGTCACGTATCCCCAAGGAGTCAACATCACGCGAGACGAAAGAAAAAGTAGGCGGAACAGAAGAGTCAATGTATTATTCAGTCTTCTTCACCATCATCCACTCTTTGCACTCTGAATATCCTCCATTCCCTAATTACAAGGCTTTCTTCATTTTTCGGATGCAGAATATTAGTCTGTCTTCCGATTAACATGCTGAATTTAAAATAAATAAAATGTACGCAGTATCTTTCCATTTTTTATGTGTGATCTCCGTCTCGATGTTTATCACATCGCAAATGTGGAGTTAATGAGTAACTAATTACCAAGAGAGTGAGTGGGAGTCGTTTTATAGAATGAAGAGACTTATCACTGAGAAAAATGTTTGGTGCGGACAACAAAACTTTTTGTTGTTATAGAAGCAACAAAAATTGTTTGGTTGTGCCAACCAAATCTTGGTTTTTTCAACAAACTTTTTGTTGAACCAAGAAAATTTATTTGAACCAACAAAATCTCAGTTTTGTTTGAATTAACAAAACTTTGGTTGGCGCAAACAAAAATCTTTGTTGCTTCTATAGCAAGAAAATTTTTGGTTGTCGTTTCAATGAGCTGATGGCCAATCAAGGAATGAGCTTTCCCACTCTAATTTATGAGTGTGATTTAAGTTCTGAACGTTCAAATGAACGAATTTTTGTATTGATTGTATTTTAAGCTATAAATATTGCTAAGAAATGAATTAATTTGCAATAACATTAATGTTTTATAGAAGAATATGGAAGACATTTATAATGTCTATGGTTATTTGTAGTTGAAATATAAAGTTTCTGGATAAAAGAAAATTGGGAAAAAATATTTCGTTCATTTGAACGTTCAAAACTTTTGGTACATATTTATGATGGAAAGCTTGATTAAAAATGACAATCGCAAATTCAGTTAAAACTCTTGATGATTAAGTCGCTAGCTTTCTAGATACTTGGAGAAGGTTTCTGTCAATCGCGATGGTAAAATTGACTGAAGATAAGGTCGTTATCATCATACACGAGGTTCGAGGAGATTGGATGGGATCCGGTGGTAATATTTGCGTTTGCTATCGGGCACTCATCTGCCAACTCGCTTATAAATAATGTCGCTCGGCTTTTGCAATGCTTGCCTGGCTTAAAGAAATATCGTGCATTATGCTTGTTATTGTAATACCATATAGCTTGACTCGATGACCGATAAGTGAAAGAAACCTGAGAATCCTTTTGGCTCTGCTATCGCCTTCGCGGACACGAATCCTATATGAGCCAATGGCCCCGTTCCAGAGAACTGAAATTCTGAGAGGAAAGAGAGAAAAAAGGGATTATAAAAGAAGGAAGAAAAAGTCCAAATGAAAAGAAAAGCAAACAAACTACGAGTAAAAATAAGAAGAGGGAGATTTTACAAAAGAAATAAAAAGGAAAGAGAGGAAGGAAAAAAGGGAGAAGGTGGGAAGAAAAAAGAGAACGAAGATATTCTTTTGTGGGAGATGGGTGAGAATGATAGTATTTCCAATAAGGTTCGTTACCATACGAACGTATAAACCATGGCCGTGTAACGAGGAAGAAACATCAAATTAAATGAATTACGCGCATAATTACGCTGCGATCCTTATCGCACCTCGACAAACGCTCGTAATGTGGGGTTACGCGCAACCCCGAGAGGTACCTTGTATATAGTACAATTGTTTCAAGAAGCAGGTGCAATGTGCAGCCTAAGGCAATTTACGAGTCGTCTTCGCATTAACTTAAAAAATGCATTTCAACAGCGCAGCGAGAGCCTCGCATTTAAATACGTCGGGGACTTTTTTAAATGTCTAAATACTAAAACTATGTCTAATACTTGTAATCTATTAATTATTAAAGTTTAATTTCAAATATGAACTGTTTAGACGATACAATAGAAAAACAAAAGTAAATATACTTCAGTAACAAATATGATGCATTCATTTTTTGGTGTGCTTCGAAATTCCTTAAAATTCGTTGAAACTTCTTTAAATTCCTAGAAATCTTCTGAAACCCCTTACAAATTCAGAAAAGTTAGATTGAAGAAGAGTATAATCTCTTATAATTCATGTTAAAATTCGTTAAAATCTCTCTAAAAATGAAAATCATTTAGAAATTACGTTAAATTCCATGAAATCGTTTAGAATTCTACAAAATCTTTTAAAAATCATAAGAAAGCTTTGGAAATCCCCGTATAAAATTCCTTGGAAAATTTTGAAATCCTTTAAATCCCATAAAATATTTTTAAAATTATAAAAATCTCTTAAAATCTGCTCAAAGTTGTGAAAACCTCTTAAAATTTCCAGATACTTCTTCAAACTCTTTAAAATTGTATGATAACAATTAAAATCCATTTATATCCTTTAAAATCAATTAATAGTATTAGAAATCTTGTCAAATTCCACTAAATCCTTAAAAACTTCCATAAAATCTTTTAAAAAGAAAAAAAATCTCTTGAAATCCCTTGAAAGTAGTAGAAATTTCATGAAATTTCATAAAATGAAAAATACCACATAAAGTCTTTTAAAAATCATTAAAATCTCGTGAATTCCCTTAAAATTACCTTAAAGTTCCTGGAAATTCCACGACAAGATTTAAAATCCTAGAAACTCTGTTTTAAATCTTTTAAAATTTCAGGAACACTCGAAATCAGTTAAAATTTGTAAAAATCCCTTAATATTTCCAGGACATTCTTGTAATTCTTTAAAATATCATAAAATCTTTTAAAAATCAGAAAAACCTCTAAAAAATTCCCAGAAACTCCTTAAAATTCTTTAAAATTCTACTATGACATTTAAAATCCATTTATATCCTTTAAAATCCACTAATGTTATTAGAAATATCGTCAAATTCCACTAAATCCTTATAAACTTCTATAAAATCTTTTAAAAATCATTAAAATCTCATGAATTTCCTTAAAATTCCTGAAAATTCCACGACAAGATTTAAAATCCCTTAAAATCCTAGAAACTCTTTTAAATCCTCTAAAAGTCAAAAAAACCTTTTAAAATTCTCAGAAACTCCTTAGAATTCTTTAAAATTCTACGATAACATTTAAAATCCATTAATAGTATTAGTAAGCTGATAAAATTCCATTAAATCCATAAAAATTTCCATAAAATCTTTTAAAAAATCAAAAAAAATCTCTTGAAATCCCTTGAAACTATTAGAAATCTCATAAAATTTCATAAAATTCGTAAAAATGCCACATAAAGTCTTTTAAAAATCATTAAAATCTCATGAATTTCCTTAAAATTCCTGAAAATGTCACGACAAGATTTAAAATCCCTTAAAATCCTAGAAACTCTTTTAAATCCTCTAAAAGTGAGAAAAACCTCTTAAAATTCCCAGAAACTCCTTAGAATTCTTTAAAATTCTACGATAACATTTAAAATCCACTAATAGTATTAGTAAGCTGATAAAATTCCATTAAATCCATAAAAATTTCCATAAAATCTTTTAAAAAATCAAAAAAAAAAAATCTCTTGAAATCCTGCAACTATTCGAAATCTCGTCAAGTTCCAAAAATTCTTTTAAAACTCAGAAAATTCTCTTGAAATTCCTCAAAATTACAATAACAAATTATGGGCTTATCTGAAACTTTAAGAGTCAATTTCATGAAGCCAAATCTTCCTATTATTGACTGAATGAAATGAAAAAAGAATTGATTTCTGCGTGAAGCTGAGATTTCGAACGGGACTGGGCCACGACGTGCCGGGTGCGGTTGCGGTTGCAGTTGCAGTTGCAAGTTGCGGGTGCGAGGATCTCGATCCACGAGTCGATAGGATCTACTTGGCTTCAGCCAATTACACCCGCCTGCTCTGTAAAGCCTTCGGTTGGATCGAGCAGGGTTAGGCTTGGTTGGCATACGCCGGTCGTTCCTGCATACGTTTCGCGCTCCTCCTGAACCAAGAGGGATCTTATCTACCTACGTTACGTTCGCTCATGTACGTCGTCTACAAAACCTTAGCAGGCTGTCTACTCCTGCCGCAAAAGTGTGTAAAGCACCTTATAGCCTACGTAAAAGTGATTTCAGATCTCCTCACGCCACTGTACCCGAGTCCTATCCTGCCAATATCGTGAGACGGGCTCCTTTACTCGCTACCATCTGGCTACACTTTGAATTATTTCGTGCACGGAATACCTATACTCATTCCATGTTAAAGTTCACTTATACTTATCTTTTACCGAAACCCTTCCAATCTGACCACTTAGCATCAAACGCATTCCATCTCATATATGCGAAATAGGCAAATTTTCTATTTTTCACTGCACGCAAAAAAGTTTTCGAGTAAAAGGCACAAATTACCATTTTTTTTTTAAATACTACTATTTTTATTTTGAATTTTTACCACTTACTTGTGATTACTATATAAATTGCAACTTTTGACAAAAAAAACTAGCTTAAAGTACAATTTGCATTTTGGTTTTTTGACACTTTTTCAAAATTACTATGCAAATCATAATTCTAAGCCAGTAGCATAGCTGAAAATACCATTTACATAACGCAATGAAATATGCACCCAGAAAAAAAGTTTGTTTAACTCAAATAAACATATATTTGCCTTTGAATTAAATAAAATTTCTTTGATTCAAAGATATTTTTTCTTTGATTTTTTTGATTCAAAGAAATTTTCTTTTGAATTCAAAGAAAAATATCTTTGAATCAAATAAATTTTATTTAATTCAAAGATATTTTTTAGTTGGCTCTGAGACAAATATACGTTTATTTGATTTAAACAAACTTTTTCTCTGGGTGTGTCAAGTAATAAAAAGTACTTTTCTTAGCACTTTTGACTAAAAGGAGTAGCAAAAATTACCATTTGAAGATCGTACTCTCGAGCATTAGTTTTAAATAGTAAGGTTCAACTCGAAGACGAGTTAAAAATTACCATTTAGAAATAGTAAAATGGTATTTCGGCGAAGAACTTAGCTGAGATTTTGTTTACGAAGTCCAAGCGTTAAATAGCTCACACAGAAAAAACAAGGACTGAAAGTGTTTATAGCTGAAATCAGTTTTTAGGATGAATTTCAGTCTTAAGTCAATTTTTAGTCTTGTTCTAAGATTAAGAAATCTAAAAACAAGACTTCTTAGTCTTAAAAAAAGACTAAAAACTGACTTAAGACTGAAATTCAGCCTAAAAACTGATTTCAGCTATAAACACTTTCAGTCGATTAGTGCGTTACCATTTGAAATAGTACTCCTTTATTTTTATTTTGAAATGTTTTTCGTGGTAAAGTTTACTATTTGAAATAGTACTCTTATATTCTGAATCGTTTTTTTTTTTTTGGAGAAATAGTATAAAGTGCTAAATGACTTTTCAGAGCGCAAATCAGTCACTTCAAAATGGTACTTTTTTTCTGATTCCGGATTACATTGTGCCATTTACTTTTTTGCGTGCGCAGTATGAGTAGATGATAATTTATTAATTTTTTTCATAAGAATTCGTATAATACCCTATAAACCTTATTTTTTATCCCACAGAGACTTTGAGCTTGAGGTGAACATCGAGAACATCAAAACCCTGATTTATCTCTAATTATTAGTTGATGCATGTAATTAATAAATCTCTTTTATAAATCAGCAATAAAACGAGATCGCCTCCTCGGAGAATGAACCCACAGAGAGTGCGACTTGTGAATAATTGATGGGAGGATTCGATCTTCGTATTGAATGAGATTCCAAGCGTGTAAGGTCGTAGCAGACCTCCGGCCTCGAGTGCGTGGCTTTCACGATGTTTTATTTCGCTGGGAATGCCCGATGCCCATTTGCATGGTGCAATATCGTACATTCTTAGGTGCCCAATTACGCGAGTCGATCCAGGGTCGATAAGAATCGAGGGGGTCCATCGCCACAAGAGTATCGAATGTTGCGGATCCTCTCATGATACATTGCGAATGAGCACGCTACCCACGGATGCTCCATATGTTTCTCTATATGTCCCTGTATAGAGGCCCCATGGGCCCATGCAAAGGTAGGGGGGTTACCTCTCTTCCAACGCCCTCGAACATCATTAGCATGGCAGGAAATGCAATTTCATAGTGCACGCGATAAGCAAGAAACTTTCATGTTTAGGGCATGCGTTATTCCTTTTTCCGTTGATGGATATGTGCAGATAATTATACACAAGAATTTAAGACGATTTACAGGAGAATATATTTTATATTTTATGATTTTATAGTTTTTTTTTTTCTATTCATAATTTATAAATGATAAAGACTGAAAGTTGTATTATTTTATATTACAAGAACGAAAGCGCGCTCCGCGCGCGCAATTATCTTCTTTTTACATATTATATAATTTATTATATTTTATATAATCTCTAATCTCTTAAAATCTATGTTAAACTTCGTGCAAATCTGTAAACATTTCTAGCAAACTGTGGAAATGTTTCAACTCTCTAAATCTCTTAAAATCATTAAAGATTTCATCAAATTCCATAAAATCCTTAAAAATATTACGAAATCATTTAAATATCAGAAAAATCTCTCGAAATCACCTAAAATTATTAGAAAGCTCATACAATTCCTTAAAATTTTAGGATAATATTTCAAATTCCTTAAAATCTCATAAAACTCTTACTAAGCTTTTAAAATCCCTTAAAATGCGACGAAATATCCTAAAATCCCATGAAATTCTACAAAATCGTTTTAATATCCTAAAAATCTCTTGAATTTCGTAAAAATCACATAAAAATCCTTTAAAATGCACACAAAAACCTTCAAAATCATTAATCTCTTGAAATTCATGTTAAAATTAGTGAAAATCTCTAAAAATTTCTAGCAACCTCTAGAAATGTTTCAACTCTTAAAATCTCTTAAAATCATTAAAGATTTCATCAAATTCCATGAAATCCTTAAAAATATTACAAAATCCTTTATAAATTAGATATATTTTTTGAAATTAAAATTAAAATTTGACGAAAACCTTCGAAATCTTTGTAAATTCTACAAAATCTTTTTAAAATCCTAAAAAGCTTGAAAATAAATTACAATAATTAGAAATCTCATAAAATTCCTTAAAATTTCAGGATAATATTTCAAATTCATTAAAACATCATAAAACTCTTAAAAAGCTTTTCAAATTCCATAAAATTTCACAAAATATCTTAAAATCCCATAAAATTTTACAAAATCTTTT
>UCOH01011786.1:0-11876 GCA_900474275.1 Synergus japonicus | reverse complement strand
TGTGTAAGCTCAGTTAGGGCCAGGAGAGTTTTTTCTTTTTTACACGGGTTTCGCATAGCTTTGTTTAATCTTGATCTCCACGACATTTTATACTAACTTTCGTTTCTTCTTTTTTTATTTTTGAATAAACTTATTGTAATTCTTATTAATTGATTGCGTATTCACTTGCCTCCCTCAGGAACCGTCCCACTCCCACGATTCCCTAGCCTATAAGAGGGCATAAGGTTCTTAGATTGAAAGATTCAAATCAGCATCAACAAGGACCAGAGGACAAGCCGAGAGTGTATAGAAAGGGAAATCGTTACAAGATTCGTATAGCTTTGCTTCGATAGACTCTTTTAATCTCCTTAATTGAAGGTCATGTTCATTAGCCAGCCAATTTGAATAAAAATTTAAAAAGTTAGAGCATTTCAAAAGTTTTTGAAACCCCTTTTTTTACTTTAAAAAATCACAGGTACAGATATTCGTAGTACTCAAAAATTCGATCAATTTATCATGAAACACGCAAATTCTGCTAGTAAAAGAGAATGTGACGAAGGCCTCCGTCCGTTATATCTAATCCGCTTATAATTATCTTCTTTTTTTATTATTTTTCCACTGGATTTTTTTAAAGCTGCTTTCTCTGCAAGGTTTTCAGTAGAAAACGCAAACATGAATTTTTAATCAAATTAGAATATTATTGTTTTTTTGTTGTATTATCGATAATATCCACTTCACTTCCTTGTCAATACGTTAGCTAGGATTAAAAACTTTTTGAACATTAAATACGGGACATAATTTTTAAAATATCCCAACCCCAAAATCTGATATGTCCGATCAAGCACAATCATTGACGTATAGAAATGGACCGAAAACGCTGTGAGGGACACTGAAATCAGCTTTAGAGAGAGAGAGACACAGTCCTGGAATAGAAAGAAACATATTTACCTCCAATATGTGTTTCTCTCTCTCTAAAGCCGATTTCAGTGTTCTGCTTAGCGTTATCTGTCTATTTCTATATGTCGATGAGCAGAAACCAAGCCCCCCAAACCTCAATGTAACTTCAAGGAACAAAATTTTGTGTTAGAAATACGTCTCCTGATAGAAAAAACGTCTTTTAAGATGGATGTCAGCAACTGGCTTTGAGTATTCTTTTGGATGTTTTTAAATGTTTTTTTTTGTGATCCAAAAGGCCTTTAATTTACAGTACATTTGTGTATGTGTAATCACCAACGACACATTTCTTTGTGTTGAGGACGACCGTAGTGCTATTTCCACCTCTGTTGGTTAGCCGACAGCAAGCAGAAAATACATTAGAGTAAAAGAGATACAGAATTAAAAATCGGACAAAAAAAAACACTCTATCTCTTTTACTCTTATGTATTTTCTGCTTGCTGTCGGCTAACCGACAGAGGTGTAAAAAAGGCTTAAGTATTGTCCTACTTCATGCGTGTACTAACACTATTAATCAATTAATTTGGCGGGTGAATTTGAATTAGTATTTCGGTATCTAAAGAAAATGCGCGCTCACAAGCGCTTATTTTTTAATTGACCTTTCGGTACTTACAAGGAGAGTTTCTTATGATTACTTAAAATTATAATTGTTTAGAGGTCAGTCACTTACATAAGAAGACGAGATATTATGTAGAAATCATTGTGTTATCAAATGCGCTCGAGCGGTTGCACAAGATTTTGGAAATTATATTAACAAATGCTCTGACTATAGACGGTTTGTCGGAAGATAGTATCTCTAACCACTTATCTGGAGGATGGTCTTCTCCGCGAGTTTTCGGAAACTTAGATTCAAGAAGGTGTTCACATGCCGGACATTCCACCAAAATGTGATGCAAACTCACTTTTCCGAGCTAGCAAAATTGACAACTGTCTTCTATATCAAAAGTACACCTATAGCGATCCATCAGGATTCGGCATACATGAATATTAGATAGCCTGATTTGAGCAAGGATTCTTTTGTAGAACAACGGTATTCGCATGTACAAGTATGGTTGTGTGCCCGGTCGCAACTGAAGGCTTGGAAAAACAAGTTGACTCTTAGACATAGCAAGACGTTCTTTATGAAGGTTCTCGAGGTATATATTGTAAATATATGTATTTTTCAAGTACTATCTCCCGGTCAAAGCTTAAAGAGTTCGATGAGAGATTCTCCCATATTTCCACCAGCGTCGAAGAAATCTCGGTTCTGTGAAAACCAATTAAATTTATTATAAGGATCCTTTGTGGCCAGTGACATTAGCCTATTAAGACACAATCTTGGGTACCTTAAATTATCCATTGCCGAAATTTTAATTAGCCAAGATAGAATGTCCTTTAAGACTGTGTATGATAAGTGCAAAGATCCAGTTTCTAATCTCACCGCATAGTTTGGTGTGTTAATGAGCAGGCATAACTTTCTCAATAACATCTAGATGGTTCAGACTCCATACCTGTGCAACGTACAACAACGTACTGACAGATAGGCTCCGAAATAATCTGATATAACTGTTCCAAGAATCAGCTCCGACCGAGTGGATAGTTTTCAAAATCGAGCCACCACCTCGATTCGGAAGTCGGCAAATTTAAAAGACCTAAAACTCTTAGCAGTTGAATTCGCCGATTTCGTGAAGATTACAACTTTAGTTTTTTCGGTGTTTACAATAAGGTTATTTTCTTTGCAATATGAGTCCAGGGCTTCCAATTTTCTATTTAGCTCCACAGGGGTGTCCGCCAGGAGAACATAGTCATCCGCATATCCAATCAATAATAATTCCACTGAGCTGTTTATCGCGAGGCCTCTACATCCTCGCTGGATGAAATATTCCTCTAAGTTAGATTCTCAGTCGAGCCCTTTTCTGACCTGATGCAAGTCGTCGCAGATGCATAAAAGCTCTTCAATAAATTAATTATTTTAGTGCTAAGGCCCAGAGAATGAAGTTTTCTCCGCAGTAAGTGGTGTGAAACTGATGGAAGCTCCCTTAAAGTCGACGAAAGCAGCATATACCACCGCTCCCGGATTTCTTAGATGTATTTGTATGACCGATAATAGTGTAAACACATTATTTAGGCAGCTTCTTCCCTCTCTGAAACTTGACTGAGATTCATGGATCAAGTCCAATTCATTTGCCCATAAAACTAGCCGATCACAGATGACCTGGGTAAAAATGTTTGCGATACAATTAACTAATGTGATTGACCTATAATTCTCAAGGTCTTCCGCGTTACCTTTTTTTTAAATCATTGTCGTAGTCAACCTGCCCCATTCTTTAGGGATTTTTTCTGAGTTCATGATCTTGTTAAAAAAATGTATCATATATAGGACCCAATTTTGTGGTAAGTTTTTGTAAAAGCTATAACTAATTTCGTCACATCCAGGGGCCCAGGAGGATCTCTCTGGGTAAAAAATTCCGTTATCCCAGAGATTCTCAGGGCCCAGTTGGTTCAGATCCGACACTCTGCAGTTAAAGTCACCACCTATAATAATCGGTAAATCCGGGAAGGAACTAGAGATCCTATGTAAAATGGATTGGAGATCCTCGAGACACTCATCCACGTTTCTCAGAGGGGGGATATACCCCACGCCCAGTATGAAAGACTCGCAGTGAGATCTGACTTGTAGGAAAATAAAATTTGATGCTATTAAAATTTCTTGAATTCTATAACACTCAGCGTTATATATGACGAGCAACCCACCAGAGGCCCTACCATGGCAATTATTCCCGATCGCTGGTGATAAAATATATTGGCGATCTATGTGCCTAAAAACATTGGTTTTCTCGCTCTCCGGCCAAGTCTCACACGTGCAAAGAATGTCCAGTTCTCCAAGTATCCGTTAATATCTGATATATTGTGGAGGCCATGCAAATTCCAGAAGACTATTCTCCCAAGCACCTGGCCACCTGAAGTGTTGCAGTGTGCACCACCGGGCGACGAACCTGTAACAACTCTGCACCTCAGCTGCTACTTCGCTTCTCCTTCCGGATTTTTCAGTGGATGCCGGTTCCTTGATGCTGTGAACTTCAGCGATGACATAGACGTCTTCCGATTGATGAAACTATTTAAGGGTTTCTTACTCTGTTGCTGCTTAGGGTCCATCTTGGATGGTCGTCCTCTATTTCTAGTTGTAATCTGCGATGGAGTCAAAGGAAGTTTTTTCTTTCTTGACAGGACTGGCTCACCAGTTCAAGTCTGCTGTCTTCCGTTGCTGGTGCTCATCCAGGAGTAGTTCCGCTTCCATCCTCAGCAAAGGCTTATCCTCAAGCAAAATCTGCATTCCTTTCAGGGTGGCCTGGAGGCCGGCGGCTTGGAGCTTGTGAACCGTATCGATCACCGCTCTTCTTACCTCCGTTTCCTTCTTCGAGCGGTCATTAGCGATGGCAAGGTTGATTTTTTTTTAACTCCGTTATTCTGCTGAAAAAAAGTCTGATCCATCTTGTAGCGATGAATTTGACGATAACGGGTCGGCCGCCCTTGGATTTGCCCAGCCTAAAAACATCATCAATTGCGATCTCCGGAATTTGCAAGCCCACCTCCTCAAAAATCTTTAGAATATTAGAGAATAAGTCTCTATTTATTCTGTCAGTGTCCTCAAGTATGAACAGAATAATATTCTTGGCTCTAGCTTGGTTACTCAAATAAGAAAGCTTAAATTCTGCCTCTCTCATTCTATTGTCCATCTCAGTAGACTTGCTGTTAATTGTCTCTAGTAAATGTGTGGAATTCTGGACATCTGATCGTAGGCTATTGTGTGAGGTTGTTAATGTATTGATGGCCATCATTAACCTCTCCCATCTCTCTTCTTCAGTGGCAGATAGCTCACTTGTTGACATGGTGCTTATCCGTGTGTTGAATACAGTTCAAAACAAATGTCGCTTGATGAATCACACTATGGAGATCACACAGATTTCGGGTAACGGTTTCACACTAAATGTAAACTCCAAGAAAGCTAAAAAAAGGAAAATCGCGCACCAGAAGAAGCACGTAAAAATAATAATGATCAATTGTTCACTGTCAATAGTACACCTACACTTCCATATTACTTCCAGCACCACACACTACACCTAAGAGAACTTTGAACACAGCTGGTACCGAGAGCGTATACCAAACACGTCCGTACACGCTCTCAACTCAGACGAAACTCATTTTTTTTTTTTTTGAGTATATCATGAAAGATATGGAAATAAATATCTTTAGGTATGATAGAATATGTGCGTAGGCTTCTCAAAATCAAAAGGGTAAACGGTACCAGGGAAATCTCGGTAACGGCTAGCTTAAAAAAAATCAAAATGGATTAGATTCAGTATGACAAAAACTACGTCTGTAACCTCTAATAATTAATATTTATAAAAAAATAACAAAATGGCGAACAAAAATCGAAAAAAAGAAAAAAAAATTCATTTTTTTCAGTGTTTTTTTATGTAAACAAGTAGTAAAAATGTTATATTTTAATATATTAGAGGTTACAGACCTAGTTCAATATGTGTAGAATGTGTGGTTTAAATTTCATAAGGATCGGTCCAATAGTTTTCGTAAAATCCTTGGTACCGTTTTTAAAACGCTGTTTTGAGAAAAACGCGTTTAAAACAATAACAATGCTAGTTGTTAGATTTTCTGCTAGTTGTCAGAAAATCAAAAAGGAAAATACTCACCGAAATCGACAGCAGCCAGAGCGACGACATTTTGATTTTACCCGGAAAATGAAAGATCACTAAACTTAGGAGCCCGCCTCGACCAACTATTTAATACACTGTGCGAAAACGTTCGCGGCGAGTATAACACTGAGGGTAGTTTCTACCATGTTTCATCATACCTGAAAATATTTAGATCCATATCTTTCATCACATACTTTAAAAAAATGTTGAAAAATATCTCTTTTTTTTAGCGTATAAAGTAGAATAACCCTTTAAAATGGATCGAGTGTTACAAAAAAAAAAAAAATAAAATATATTTCATAATATTGAGGTATATCTTGTTTTCAATGCGAAATCGAATCCTGTGAATTTCCCTCTAATTATTGATAGATTTTTTTTATTGGTGAAAATTAAACTATTTAAAAAAATTAAATTGTTAAAATAATGCAAGTCATGTGACAAAAAATATAGATATTTAGCAGTATAATTTTAATAATATATGAAAGAAAGAAAAAAGTAAGTTACCGCACATTTTACAATGATCTAAATTATCGCAAAGAGTGACAATCAACAACACATAAGAGTATGAATGATGTTAGGTAACGGGAAATTCATAAAAAGAATTTGCCGTGTAAATTTGCAAACTGATTTTGTACACGGCACGCTCGTGCATTTATTTATGTATATATTGGAGGAAAAATAATATTTGAATAATTGAAAAATGAAAATTTATATGTTTAAACTCGATTTTATTTAATATTTATAAGCAAGAATCTCAATTTACCTACCCGATCCTCCTTAATCTTATCCTTTCTTAAAAAATAGATGACCTGTCGAGTGTCCGCAGTTTATTCGTGATCTAATTGGTTGAGAGATGGTCACGTGGGATCATCACAAGTGCGTAACGTAAAGTAATTATATAGGCGCGCGAAGCGCGGTGTGATGTAGGAGAAATAGCAGAAGAGGGTAAATAGGTGACAGTGTCCCCGAAGTTAGTTCCCTGTGTACAAGCCCCAACATAATCAAACCTTCGAAATTGACCATTGAGAGATTTATAACAAAGATTTTTGATTTTTATTTATTATTTTAGATTTGTTTTTCTTGTGTAAAAACTTTTTCGATATAAATAAATTTTATCAGTTGTGTTAGTGTAATTAAAATAATGGAACTGAAGAAAAAAGTACTCAAGAAAGAGAAAGGTATGAAATGTGATCGTTGTGATAAATTTTGAAATTTGATAATGCTTTTTTATACTCTTCATAAAAAAAAAACAATTATTTATATAATATAATTAATTAATGTAATAATAAGAAATATGATACAAGTTTCGGGATAAAAAAACATTTGAATGAAAAATATTGCGGGTATTTAATTTTGTTATAAAGAATTATAAAGTATTTTTTATGATGAAAATTATTTTAAGACTATTTAAAGTTGCATTTCTTTATAACAGATCTAAATAATACAGGGGAAGGCGGGATTATGGACCCTACTGTTAATTATGTAAACCTTCAATATCTACTCTATACACAGGCCCAGATCCACAGAAAAGTGATAAACTATAACTGCCCTTTGTTGATATTGTAGATTATTTTACTCAGTTCCCCCGAGGCACCAGGCCCTCCAAACCTCAATGCATTTTCGAGGGCCAAAGTTCCTAGCGACTTGGATACGAAGTATCACTTTTTTGCACTACAGTCGTCCTCATTACAAGTAAAAATTGTTGTCAGTTATTAGACACATGCAAATCTAGTTCATTTGCGTGGTCTAATCACTGCCGACAATTGTTGTTCTGTTGAGGTCGACTGTAGTGCCCCCAACGGATATTTACTAGTACTTCATACCCAATTCGTTAGAAACTTTGTCTCTCGAAAATGCATTGAGGGCTTGAGGTTTCGGGGGTCTTATTCCCTCCTGAATGGCGTTTGCACACTTTGACGGAGCATTTCCATCTAAAATATAAAACTCTGCCACTTTTAAGGTAACTCAATCGAAAGCTAATATCCAAAGGATTCCTCTGCACATGATAATAAAAAAATTCAACTTGCGGATTTCCTTCAAAAACAGAAAAGTCTAACCACAAAACTGCGTTCGCACACTTTGAAGGTGCATTTCCCTCTAAAATAGAAATACAATAAATATAATAATAAAAATTAAATAAAAAATAAATATAATAATAAATACAATAATGTATAATAAAGTATCACATAAGTCAGGGTTGGCGAACACGAAACAAGTTTATTTAATTTCTTTATATAATATAAGAAAATTAAAATATTTATTAATTAAAAATAAATATCCTTCTCCCACCACCAACTGCTCGACTAGCACCACCTCCTCTACCACCGCCTCTTCTTCCTCTTCTTCCACCCCTAATCCCAATCTTTCCTTTTATAATACTTTCGTTTACTTTTCCCTCCTCCCCTTCCCCGACGTTTTTCGGATTTCTCTTTAACCTCCTCTTTCTTCTTTTTTGATTTCTTTTCATCGTCTTCATTTCTTTCTTCTTAAACCGTCTCAATATCGTTGGCATTTCCTTCTGAAATAAAGGAAAATTTACGAAAATATAGTAAATAGAGGCTTGTTAAAGGGAGACACCACCAAAAGTTCAATCCATTTAAATTTAAATGGCTAAAAGGTGTCGATTTTTTATAGCACGAACTTAGGCCGCGCGCTTGAGCGCGCGTGTTTCGTCAACAGAAACTGAAATGACAATTTAAATTCGCGCGCCATATGAATTGACCAATAAGGTTAGTGCACTACGCATGAAGTTAGCTGAAAGGTAACGCGAAATGTGGAACGCAATCAAGATTTGGTGGGGAGATATAAACAGAAATCACGAAGAAGGCTGGGTGCCAGCAGAGAGTAAAGATCTCTTTACATCTTTTTCAATCATATATACTTGAAGCAAGAGCCAAGGATTTTTATTTTGACCACCACTGTTCCCCCGAAATTCACGTAGCTTTTAGTTAAAACCGGATTTTACTTTTATTCTACGTAAGTGACAGTTAATTTACAAAGTTCGCAAAATTGATTTGTAACGTTACTTTGATTGACCCCCCCCCACTCCACATTACAAGTCGTGGGTTTGGCGCGACCTCCTACTTCCCACTAAGTTGGTAACGTAGTTTATGGACAACCAATAATTGGGTTAAATATGAGATGGGAGACTTTATACATATTGATGAATTTGTCAGTACTAAGTCTGTTTTCAAAGCTGAGGGATACATTTGGAAGTATGCCCGCGTGCGTAACTTCATATCGATAAACTAGTCCCTTTCTTGCTTCCGAAATTTGTATCTTGGTATTATTTGATATTAGTAATTGGATTATCAAGTTTGCGGTTCTAGTTCGAGTGTGCAGATTAGTATGTTTCAGAGCAATAAGACCACTAGAAAATATCAGCTATACTCCAATTAATTTTGAACATTCCTGCATTTAATACCACAATAATATAATATTTCGTGCGACAGTATTATTATTAATATAAGATTACTCCATTAAAAAAATTACTTACTCTGATGAATATGAAGAGTGACTCTATGTGAACGGAATTGCATTTGATCTGGAATCAAAATATAATTCTGTAAATTTTATACCATTTACTGATCCGTATAGAACAAATATAGGTATATTGTGCTTTTTTTTAGAGAATGCATTCGCCACTCAGTCCAGATTCGTTATGCTAATTATCACATCACAACCTTACGCATCGATTCGCCAATCGATAATATTCATACCATTCACAAACTAGCTCAATTCCAATGAAATCCGAACTAGCGGAAAACTGCTACTATTCGTCATTTTCCTCGCTGACAGATACGAAAATTAATCGGCAACTTCCAATTTTACACTCTGATTATTTGTGTTGATGTCATCAATATCCATGTGGTAAAACAAGCGGCGTTTATAAACCGTAAGCTTTATTTATTTCTTTTTATCTAAAAGAGGCAGTCCATAAACCACATTGACAATATTCTCCAACTTTTTTTTACCACTTTAACCCGCCCCCAATCGGTTACTTTGTCAACATTTACAGTAGATACTTAAAGAAACATGATGAAAGTTCAAACAAAAAATTAATAAATATTTTTCGCTTTTCACGTTTATCTCGAAATTGGTCACTTGAACAAAGCGGAATGTTAACGATTAGAGTTTATGACTCGTTGCCGTATATTTTTTACAGATTCAAATGAAAATATTCACATGGATTTTGGTCTGAACGGTAGCGCCCCTCCCACCAAACCCCAATCTTTAAAAACTGTCCACATAGTATATAAACGGCTCCAAAGCGGATTAAATTGATATAAAGCTACATGTTTGGGACGAGGTGGGGATAAAAATGAATAAAAGACACACACTTTATTTCAGTTGCACTAAAAGGTTTATTACATTAATTCATAAAATATCGAAGGAGAAAGTTCCTAGAGAATCACAAATTCACCAAAGTTCACAAAGAATCACAGATTCACCAAAGTTCACAAGAGTGAAAGTAACAAATGATTTCGCTTCTCATTTTCGCGATTAGACGAGTAAAGTTCACACAGGTGTTTTATGAAACTAACGCGCTTTAAATACGACGCGTAAGCAGTGATTTCGTTTTTCACTTTCGTGATTATTCAAGTACTATAACTCGGATTATTAAAATAATCGATTTACAGGTAGACTTAAAATTAGTCTTCAATTACGAATAAAGAGGTGGAAGCGAGGTCTGACGCGCTCGGAAACCGGATGAAATCTAAAATTCTAAAACTGAAAAGTAAACAGCTAAACTAGCCTTTTTCTCGGCTTTCGCTAAGACTCTCCCTCTTCCTTGCGGCTATCCTCCCTCGCAAAGGGTCTCAATACCCGGGGCGTACCCTTTCGAACACCCTTTCCCAATGGCGCGCCGTCTACTGCCCCGCTCCTCCTTTTAGCCTCTTTTGGCTTTGCTGTGACCTGTGGTCCTTAAAAATTTTCTCTTCAGAAAGGTTTTAATTGTCTTTCTTGGTTTCCAACTTTAGGTGCGTGACTCCCGAGTTGCATTCAGTGCATCAAATCCATGAGTCCTCGTAATCAATTGATTAAGCGCTCATGCGTTTGTACGTTTCTTTGAGGGCAGTGACAGTGATTTTGCGGGTCTTTATCTCGTTTTTGACCAGATGTGGCAAGGTTGAGGAGTCTCTTCTTTCTACCATGAAAAATATCCTATAAGTAAATTACATAGGCCTGAAAAGGTCCCACGTCTTATTGTCTAATTACATTTACTTTAAATACGCTCACAGGGTATGTGTTCGACTACGCTATATGTGGCCTGCATCTGTGCTCATCCAGCTTTTGAGTACAAAAAAGTAGTTTTTTGCTCGCATACCATTTTTTAAAATAGAATCTTAAGTCTAAATGTATATCTAAATGTATTATTTATTAACGTAAAAAATTTTGTGAATTGAAATTTGTGATACTCGATGGTATGGTATTGAAGGATGCTATGTGCAAAATTTCAGACATTTATGTAACTTGATATTTGTGGAAAATAGGCAATATTGGTTACGGAGTTGTATCTCAGATTATTTTAGAATATAATCAAATCGCGATTTGGACCTATTCTAAAAGAAAACATGTATTTGAGCCAACTTCATAGCGTTATCTTACTTTAAGCTTAATGACATAAGCGTAACAAAGTTTCCTCTATCAAGAAGCAAAAATAAACAATCGCTTGGAGCAACCCCTAAAGCATCATTTTTACATTCTCATCAGAGAAGGTATTAGATTTGTGTAAAATTTGACCCCCCCAGTTTTTGTCAAATGTCCACGTTTTGGGACCCCCTGAACCCGAAAAACATGTCTTTACGAATGTGTCTGTCTGTCTGTCTGTGTGTCTGTGTGTCTGTCTGTGTGTCTGTCTGTAGATTTTTAGTTTGTGAGCACGATAACTTTCGAAAGAATCGACCGATTGGATTGTCCTTTGGTATACTCTTTTAGTGTCCTAAAATGAAGGTCAAGTTCGTTAGCCAGCTATTTTGGATAAAAATTCAAAAAGTTGGAGCATTTTGAAAAATTTTGAAACCACTTTTTTTCTTAATTTGAAAATTCTAATCACGGATGTTCATAGTACTCAAAAAGTCGAACAATTTTTCTTAATTACTTTTTTGGATAAAAAAAAAATTGAAAGACTTATAACATTTTTAAAATAAAAAAAAAATAAAAGAAAACTTAAATTAAAAGACAAGCAACGCACGATATGAAAAAAAGTCTAAAGATGAAAAATGTTTCTTTTTGAACACTCTATAGGAC
>UCOH01011785.1:0-14136 GCA_900474275.1 Synergus japonicus | reverse complement strand
TATATATATATATATATATATATATAATTTAAGCAATATTTACATTAGTAATATTAAATTGTCTCAAATAGAATCGGCCAAGTACTAAGGTAATTTTGCCATATAATAAGCAGACTGACTGGGTAAAAGAGGAATATAAACATTTATCGAAGTAATTGTCCTTGAGTATGCGCGGCGTGATGTTCTAGTTCAAAAATATAATAAAAGAGTTAATTATTGTTTATAATTGTATAATTATAATATCTGCTTTTTATAGGTAACCTCTTCGTACCGATTAGATTCGAGGCCAGAATATGCGAGGATTATTCTAGAATGGAACGAATCCGAACCTTATCCAAAAGCTTACACTACTGGAAACCAAATAAGCAGCAAGTTATTGAGTTGCAAGAACGCCAATGCATTGCTAATGCTTCCTGCAAAAACGGATGACCTAAAGGAGATTAAGGAAGGCGATTTAGTAAAAGCAATATTACTTAATATAGATCAGTACATTCAATAAATTGGAAACGACAAAAGTAAAACGATACATTTCTCACCTTTAACATTCCAGTTTTTGTAAATATTTTACAACAAATAAAGTTCAATATTCTAATTGTTTTGCATCCAAATTCAGTTATAAAATAATTCCATATGTGCAGTAATAAAAGGGTTTAATTTGACTTAATTAAATTCCGGTCTACAGAATTTTTCAAACTTGCATTTGCATAGTTTGCTCAAGAAGAAAAAATGATATTCCAAAAAGTATTTCTGAAAAAGCTAGTACCTGAAAACAAAATAGTAAGAATCCATACTTATTTTCAAACAATAGGTCGTATAGGGAGTTCAAATGTGCAATTGAAATTGAAAACAATTAGATAACTAACAACAATATTGAGTAACCCAATTCATAAACGTAGATTAATTATAAACCTTTTTTGTTTTCAAAATAAAATTAAAGTGCAATATTACCTAAAAGTTTCGGCGTAACACCGCAATTCGCAGCGCCAAAAAAGACACTTGAAAGTTCTATTTGTCAGAATAAATAATTGAATATAGAAATAGTAGCATATAAAAATTTCTCTAAATAAAATTTCGAATATCAGAGTTTGAAACCCTTCTTAATCACACATTCTTCAAGGCAAAGAAATCTCAATTAAAAAGAAGTGGGGATTGAAAGAGATAGGCGTTGATGTGGATTAAGATGCAGACAGAAAGAGATAAGCAGAGATATACAAGAGATAAAAAGGGATAGAAAAGAGGAGATTCAAAGGGATCAGCTTGAATGTGGATTGAAATGGAGATAGAAGGGGATACCTGGTAAGAAGGCTTGAATAGAATAGTATTGCGCCCGAACAGTTTCGACCCGTTCTTTTTTACCGACCAATGAAAGAGAGAGAGAGAGAGAGAACGACCGCTCGCCTGCGACCCATCGTGGCGCTGTACTGGCTGTGCGGCCGTTGCGTTTTGTCTCCAAACTTACCTGGGGAATCGCTCTCGGACTGTCGCGGCCATGTAGCCATGAGTGGCACGTTAACCATCTTAAGGCATGGATGTCGCAGAATGCATGCGTGCCTGCTTCTACCAACAAATACACCCACTTTCTCACTTTTAGGGTATATAAGGAGGCACGTTAACCGCAAAAAGTCAGTTCTCTTAGTTCATGGAGACAGTAAACAAGCCTCTGGATACCGCCAAGCTTTCCGTATTGTAGTCTCAGCTATAGAAAACATAGAACTTTTACCGCTTATAGAATAGTAAATTTTGTATTGAGAACGCCATGGAATTGATTCCCGCCCGCATTTAAGTTCAAAACGAGGTGCAGATGCCTTAACAACCGGCCGCAATGCCTCGATATTGCGGCCCGTTGTCAAGACATCATAGGGAATCATCTCCATGGGGCCAGAAGTACACATACTGTTTTTTGTCTTACTGGCGGGAATGATCCGCGGAATGGGTTTCAAGAGAGTGGAGGGGTGTGGCGGGTCCAGGGCGAAGCCCTAGCGGTGGTGTTGGGGGCAGCGGCTCCGCCCCAATTTTAAATCGGAGCCCTCCGATTTAAAAAAACACCACACTATAAAATTTTCCATTGTAGTTATCTCAAGACTTTTCTTTTGTATTTTCTTTAAGCAAACATGATACTAGTGTCTCAAAACAGAAAAGGTAACTTCAATGTAATTTAGTAGAATAAATCGTTAAGATTCTGAATTACGAGACAATTGGCGCTAGTGAGAACCTCATGTTTTTGCTATGGTGGGTATAGTTTCTTCGATTCTCGACCGCTTCCGGCATTCGGCTATCGAGAATCGGTGAAATTCATGGCAATTACTGGTAGCTTGTCGGCGATTCCCGCCCGCTTGTTCACGATTCTCGTCTGGTTACCGAACGGGCGAGAATCACTTTGCGCCACAAAAATGTGGTGAGAATCGGATCATTCCTGCCTAGTAGGCCAAAAAATTATTTCACCGCTTTTTACTGCTTTTCTACTATATCCACCGCTTCCGGATCATCATCATACCTGGAGTATCATGGGTTTACGAGCTCCTCAAGGAAGAGCTCAAAGATGAGCTACGTCGTTACGAACTAAACCCAACCGGAGCAAGTAGCAGTCCTCCGCCAAAGATTGGTGACCTTTGTTAAAGGCAACCCTAACCTGTTTAAACAAAAGCCGGGCGACCCCGAAGAATATAAAGAAGACGTCCACCGAACTAGGGACATCGAGGCCCTACAAGAAGAAGTAAACAAACCAATCAGATCCCCCCATATCTTCACCTGCCGAAGATCCGAATCACACAGAAGCGGTTCATCATAATCCACGCCGTCGCCAGTAAATAAACCTCAGGGAAATCATGGAGGACCCAGAAACCACCACACCTTCAGCTAAAATCCTAGATCAAATGCGGAAGTGGAACTGCCACTTCGACGGCAAGAATGTTTATAGCTTTCTGGAGTGCCTCAAAGAATTACAGAGAGCTTACAGCTACTCTGATAACCAGATCATACGAAGCTTTCCAGAATTACTGAGAGGAAACGCGCAGCTCTCGTATAGGAACTGCGCTGCCGAGATCAGCTCCTTGCCGGAGCTGGAACAAAGCCTGAGAAAATCCTACCTGCCGCCATCAGAACTACGACAACTGGATCAACAGATATACAATCGACATCAGGGACTAAACGAACCAATAAGGGACAACGTCACTTCTCTGCTAACGTTGGCAAGACGACGTGGAAGTTTCTCACAAGAGAGAACCATGGAAGCACTCTACTACAACCTGATTTCAGACCTACTGACTTCACCACGTCAGACGAACTTATTAGAAGAGTCGAGGAATTCCAGGAAGTCTAAAAACATCAGGCCATGCAATATCGTAGCGAATAAAGGTCTGCTTCAAGATCTATAATAAAATAATCTACTTTTATCTTATAATTTTAAATTTTATTTTATTCAAGCTTTCTTGCTGAAATATATACAGATATAGAAAGAGATAGAGAAGTGAAGAGATAGACAAGAGATAGAGGTGATAGGCGAGAGATAGAAGGAAAGGGATAGGATTTCCACTTCTTTACTTCCAGGAGGGATTGCTTTCATTACATACGCTCACGTTCTGAGCATTCAAATGCGACAAACCAAAAAAAATATCGATATATATCATTAAAAAAAAAGTATCGTTAATTGTTTATACAATGGCATATCGATATGAATCAATATTTATCGATACTTTTCTCATCCCTAGTATCTAGGACTTGATTTGTTCAATGTACATTGTGCACGTAGTTTCGCTCCGTGTAGGATCATATATTTTAGATAGTTGAGACAAAGATATTATTATCAGTGGATGCGGTGCACGCCTAGTAACCCGTGACAATTATAGAAGGCGCGTCAGTCGAAAGTATTCAGGTTACTCCGCAGTGCGGGTTAGCCCGACACTTTTAGACTGTCGCGCCAACTACATTTATCACGGGTTACTAAACCAGCACCTCATCTGCTAAAAATAATATCTTTGGTTGAGATATTTAGATAAGAAAGATAGTTAGATTGTAAGATAATTACCCTGTAAAGAGATAGAAAGAGATAGAAATTTTGGGACAGAAGGAGATAGAAATTTCCTATTTCTTTCAAGTAGCCGATTTGCATCCCCAAAACTGTCTCTTTCTATCTCTCAGTCTACCTCTATACAGAAAAACTTTGTATTTCTTTTTATCCCTAAATTCATCTCCTTTGACAGGAATTGTTATCTCTTTCAATCCCTACAGCCATCTCTCCCTTATTAATTGATTAATTTTAATATTTTAAAATCGCATAATAATTTTATAAATACAATACTTTGTAACATGCAGTTTTTCTCTGTCATGTCCATTGTGTATCTTCGACAAGTTTTGAGTTTACTTTATTTTAAATTATTAGTTATTTCTGAGATTATTAATTGTTATTGTGGTCAGGCTTGGTGGGCGAGAGAAATAAATACAATGTAAATATAAACAAAACCAATGCGTTTAATGTCAAAATCACCTGGCATCGATTATAAACAAGTAAGAAATACGAAATAATAATGTGTCCGTTAGCACGACGCTACCAATACATAGAATGAATCCTACAGAAATGGAATAATCAAAATTAAAATTGAGACCTATTAAAAGCGTGATACAATCGCACATGAAGCATAAGAATGGCGAAATAAATAATAAAAACATACAATCAACTCAGAAACATACCCAAAATCACATAATAAAATATTACAATATAAATTCAAATAGCGAGATTATTGGAAAAATTAATTCGGACGAAAACAAGATTTGTGGACGTACTCACTCACGCTTAAAGACCAAATTTCTTCCAAATACAGTCCTAGACTCGACGACAGATTCGTAGTCAAACTGAATATTGGTCAATTAAATCAGATTCGCTTATGAAATCGAAACGGTCATCTTGGAGGACATGAAAATCGTGAGAGTTTGTACCTTGTCTTCCATGATCTCCTCACATCACCGCAAAATCAATGGATAAAATCCAACGAATAAATAAGCAAAATCAGTAAAAGCAAAATCAATAAAACGAAGCGAAGAAAATCAAGCGAATAATATGAGCGTCACACTATAACACAAATAAACACACCCGGTAAGAAGCAGTTGATTGATACGCATAGAATGGCATTAAAAAAAACTTACATTTCAATGCCTTTAAATGCGTATTAATTGCATTTTTGTCGGAAATGCCATTGAATGCGCTTTTTTGGATAAAACTAGCCTCAGTTTAATGCGTTTAAATGCACACATATGTGAAGGCATTAAACTGCCTACTTGATAATGCCGTTGCAAAAAATTTAGTTAATGCGTTTTAATGCGGTTCAACGGTTTTTCAGCTCCAATGCCATACAATGCGTTTTACAAAATAAAGTGGAAAATAGGTTCAATGCCATTCAATGTGGTTTAAGGTCATTTAATACGGATCAATGCCATTTAATGCGCATTCGATGGTATTTTGGACAAAAATGCAATTAAAGGCATTGAAATGTTAATGCCATTCTATGCGTACCAATCAACTCTTTCTTACCAGGCACAAACACTTGTAATAAAACAAATCACACTATTTTTTATTAATAAAATAAAGGGAAGAGACTGAAAGAAAATTTACCTCTCAGAATCCCTCTGAGCTCTCCCCGCTCCCCACTCTTCCGATGAAATAATACTACTTGATTGGTTTTACTACTCGCGAATCACATTCATTCTTTCTAATATTTAAAGAAGGGCACACGATTCAAATACACCGCTTCAACTTTGTACATAAATATTATTCTAATCTTAACACTAACGCATTTAACACTGAAAAATCTCCATCTATAGAGACGCGAACCCGCACGCATCGATTTCGCAGTCCAGCGCTTAATTCACTGAGCTAACGAAGAATTTAGGAGTTATGTTGTAAAAACCAATATCACTCTTTCCAATCTAGTTCTATCCCAATCTATCACTTATGTTTTTCAAACTCTATCTTTTTCAATCTTTTTGTCAATTATCATAATCACTAACCTCTTTCTTTGAATCTCATTTCTAACCTAACCTCTAAATCTATCACAGAATTTATGAAACCACCTTTTTTTCGATTATAGTTTAAGTTCTCTTAATTACACATAAAATTTTTTCCTTTAACGGTGTTGGAACATTTTCAAACCACTAAAAATTAATGTAGACTCACTCAAATCCGCCATTGTGTCCACATCATAGCAATACGCGGTGTGTGATGCCGCAAAAATAATGTGTTCGAAGTGTCGTTTCTTTTATCTATAGTTTTTCGATTGTATGATAGGGGCTATCTGCTTATTTTCTGCAAAAACAAATTTGTTTGGCTAAAACGGGAATTTTTACAAGTTAGGTGACGCGGTTTGAGGGGTGCGGGTGAGCAGTACTTACATTTTGCCAAGTCCCTGTCCAAGCAAAAAAGACACAAAGCTTCACTTCAAGGATGCTTCACTCACTCAGAAAAATTTTGCGAATTTCACTGTGCACTGCAAAATCCGAGCACTTACGAAAATCGTGTAGAAAAATAAGTTTGATAAACTAGACATGTACTAGTCTTGTCTAGTTACTAGACCTGTAAGCTGTTTCGCAGCGACGCCAAGTGACGATTACTACAAAGTATGGTCGGTAAGGCCGATCACATACTCTTTCGTATCATTATGTATATGATCGGCCTTACCGACCATACTTCGAGTGCAGTTTGTAGTAATCGTCAATTGGCGTCGCTGCGAAACATCTGACAGATCTAGTAACTAGACAAGACTAGTACATGTCTAGTTTATCAAACTTATTTTTCTATACGATTTTCGTAAGTGCTTGGATTTTGCAGTGCACAGCGAAATTCGCAAAATTTTTTTGAGTGAGTGAAGCACCCTTGAAGTGAAGCTTTGTGCCTTTTTTGCTTGGACAGGGACTTGACAAAATGTAAGTACAGATCACCTGCACCCGTCGACCAGCGTCTCACCACTTGTAAAAATTCCCGTTTTAACGAAACAAATTTGTTTTTGTAGAAAACAAAAAAACAACATTTTGAACACATTATTTTTGCGGCCTCAAACACCGCGTATTGCTAAGATGTGGACAATAAGGCTATTTTTCTGTGTTTGTTTACATTTTTTCGTCAAATGCTGTAACAGGCTTAAAGCTGTTGGAGCGCTGGAACAAAAAATGAAAAACAAACACAAAAAATCTATGGAATCACTAGAATCTCCCACCTTACGATTTACTTCAAATGACAAATTTGCAATTATACACTGTTTGACAGGTCCTTCCATCGAGATCAGTTTCTCGATGGCAAAAAGGAGGGCTAGTGTCTCATTTTTAGCAGAAACTCGAAGATGGAAAGAGATATTATTCTGATGTACTTTCCATTAGAAGAATCTTGTGAATCTTGTATTTTCACCTTTTCCCACATAACTGGGAATTATATTATTCTTAAAAAAAATTCCGAGTGCAGTGCAGATTTACTTCCAATACAAAAAAAAGGGATTTTAAAATCTGTACATATTGCTCACTCTTTCTAAAAATATTGTCTGAACCCTTCCTTTTACTCGTAGCTCAAATCTTTTATTTAAACAAAACTATGAGTTTTTGCTAAAAATGAGACACTAGCCCTCCATTTTGCCATCGAGAAACCGATCTCGATGGAAGGACCCGTCAAACAATGTATAATTGAAAATTTATCATTTGAAGTAAATCGTGAGGTGGGAATTTGATTGTATAACGGTAGGGCTATACCGGACCCCAGTGCGCCTAACTATAGGTACACCATCTTGTGCGTACCGGCACGGCAGAGCACTGCGCTGGATTGATTAATTATCGATCCACGAGCAGTAGTGCCTAATCACGCTAGGAACGCAGCTACCAGTCTCACCCATCAACGACATAAATTTTTATGGAGATATAACACGGGCGCTGGCTCACTATCGTCGTCCAATGCCAGGCCGACAGCAGCAGCTAACAGTCTTGCACCCATTGGGTGTTAACTTTGTGACGTTGCGTTTTTGGCGTCCCTTATTGGACACCTAAGTAACGTTTGTACTTTCGGGAATTTTTATTATCTTTGCCCTACCGCACGCTTCAGTCGAGCCAGGGTCAGTTTTAAGGGCAAGAAATAATTTAATCATTGATTTTAACAAAATAAAGAAAATATATTCTCCCTATAAATTACATTTCTAATTAAGAGCTAAATGAGTGATTTGACTTTTTGTATGATCTCAAATGAAAGTAATGAAATTGTATAAAGTGTGAGTTTGTGTTGAATTCAATAGTACATTTTCGTGTTAAATAACTGCATGTGTTATGCTGTTTTCGAGAGAGAGATGCGAGCATGTGTTTGTACGAGAGTGTGTGCGAACGGACCTATTCTGATTTCACCGGCAATTTAGAGTGAACGAGTAATGTAGTCATGACGTAAGTCACGTATCACCGGCGGTTGAGACGGATATTATCTCCTGAGTCCTTCTCTCTCTAATAAACGGTATTTCGGAACTGTGCGGAGAGAGAGAGAGAAAGACGAGGGAGATTTCTTTAATTTATTTTTATTTATATATTTTTTTTACGTTCGATTCCAAACCCCAGGTGTGATGTTAGACAGGAATGACTCTAGGTTGGATTGATTCCTTAGAATCAATACAACCCTTATCTCCAAGGTTGGCCATGGGGGTGCCCGCTAGTCAAACTTGGAGTGAGTTTTTATTTGGGATGGTATTTGTAACGGAGAGACGGGATTGAATCAGGGGTAGGCCAGGTTTTTGGGCTGACGTACCCTCTTTATCTGATAGCTGGCCATGGGGGTGCCCGCTGGTCAGGCATCAGATGATTCTTTTTTTGGATGGAAATGTTAGGATGACGATATTCCCTAGGTTCTGGAAATCTTCGTCAGGATCGACCCAGGATAGGTCGGTGTGAGCCGAAGAATCCTTTAGCTGAGTGCATGGCTGTAGGGGTGCCTGCCAGTCGTACACTCAGTGGGTCTCCCCTGAAGAAGAGGTCCAGGTTGCCTCCTGGTCACTCTGCTGTGGTAGTAGCCCGCTAGCAGAGAGACTAGTTGAGTTACGCTGATTTGCAGTCGAGCTGCTCCTCAGCGAACTGATTGGAAATGATACGATTCGGTGCTTTTAAGCACTTGTAATTACGTAACGAGTAACCGTCGGGTGGTAGGGGAAACCGGCTGGTGGAAATCTCGCCCCGCCCGCTCGGTGACGTGAACTGACAAGAGATAGCGATAGAAGGATAGGAATATGTGACGGGCGACAAGAGTGTCCGTCACAACTTCAGGCGACGCAGTTCCAACGGACACACTGGCGATCTTCTTCTTCCACATCGCAGCATCGAGATCATCGTATCTACAATTCTGAGCGGTATAAACTCGAAAGGAGACCCTTGTTCGCTGTTCCAAGCTGAGGATCTTCTTTCAAAATTTTGTTCCCTTATTCTTTAACTCTGTTAAAGGGTAATTTTCTTGAGGAGCATCAATGCACGCTATTCCAAGCTGTTGATACTCCTCCTTTCGTTTGATTTGTGTTTTTTTTTGCTCGCCCGCGATTTTTGCTTTCCATTAAATCCCTGTGTATGCTGTACCAAGCTGCGGGGATTTGATCTTAATTATTCGTCTCGCGGTTAAATTGAAATCTCTGTGTACGCTGTACCAAGCTGCGGAGATTTGACTCAGCCTCGCTATTTTTTGCTTCGCGATTAAATTTCGATTCTCTGTGTATGCTGTACCAAGCTGCGGAGAATCAAAGGGGTTACTAAATCGTTTAAAATCACGGTTTGATAAGGTATTAAATAAACTTCGGCAAGGGTAGAATCTCGGTGCGCGCGCAGAAGCTAAGGCTTAATACGTAAGGGTTCCGGTTTCATAGAGCCGGTTTACACCGTCGAGTTTAGGCGCGTGTAAGTATAGTTACGCGCGCGTAGAACTTATAGAATTCATTTGTTTTTTTTTTAGATTTAACTTCTTGGGTTATGTTTTTCTTTTTTGCATGAATGACAACCCTTTTTTTTTGCTCTCTTCGAGGTGCAAGATTCGCTCCTTCCAACAGTTCTACGCGCGCGTAACTATACTTACACTCGACGGTGTAAACCGACTCATAAATAGACTATCGCGACGTAATTACGCCCACCGAGGGTTTCGATCTTGAAACGCGAGCGCAATTGATTAGTTAGTTTGCGAATCCCTCGAGGAAAGGGTAATAGCGTGTTAATTTTCTGAGTAAATTAATGGCGAATGTTAATAAAGGTTTTTTATACCACTTGTAATTTGGAACTCTGAGAGGGACTCGAGGGGAAGTTTTAGGGATTCAATTTCAATGTCCAAACGCGTTGATAAATTGTATCAGGGATATTTCATCATTGCTCGGTTTGCGATGAACATTATTTAGTTTATATCGAGTCTTATGATTGAAATACTCTCAAGATTATATCGAGTCATTCCGCATCCGTGCAGTGTTGAAAGATCCTTGTTTTTTGACGGTATTTATGATTTGAATAAACTTCTGTTAAATTTTGTACATTTAAGCTTTATTAAGAAATTAAATTAATATTTAAAGATCGTAGAATCGTTACAACTGATTCTACATGAAAATGTTTATTTTTCAAAACTTAAGTAAGCTAAAAACTATCAAGATTTTGCTTAAAATTACCCATTAATCGTTAGGAAGTTATTGCAAAAAAAACACGAAATATCAACGTTTTATAAAAATAGCAATAACTTTTGAAATATTGAACATTTAAAAAATTTCTTGGGCTCATTTTAAAGGAAAATTTCTTTGTAATCTAAAAACTTATTGGTATGATTTAAAAATTATTCCCTTGCATTGTTTGAGGACTTAGAGTTGGCGCAAAAAAAGTTGGACATATTTTAATATTTTTCCTGTAAAGATAAATATTTTTATATAATAAAAGAAACAATTAATCATGAAGTTTCTCCAAAAATATATTAAAATTTACATTCATGTGATTTTTATTATTATTTTCCTACTAATCAGGAAATGATTTTAAACGTTTCACATACTTTAAATCCAAATTTAAGCCCTTGTACAATGCAGAGGAATAATTGTGTTTATCAGATTTTATAAAAATTTACTTTTTAAATAAGCCCAAGAAATTTTAAAAAGTATTAATTATTTTTAAATTTATTGATATTTTTGTAAAAAATTGTGATCTGGCATATTTTGTAATATCTTTTTAAAAAATGGATCAGTCACTACGTCCTGGGTTAATTTTAAGCAGAATTTAGTTAGAAAAAAGTTAAGCTGAGACCAAGAACACTCTAATAAGGACAATCAACTCCGATGGTGGGGGTAAGGCAGTCGTAAAGTCCGAAAATATGATCAGGGAAGGGCGGAGTTTTGGTTCGCGATATACCTGCGCCATTTCACGCAGTTTGTTTCACGCATCAACAGAATGTCAAAATCTGATTATAATAATAATAAAAATCTGATTGTTTATAAGATTCCAAGTGAGTGCAGTGAGATGGTTATTTTATGTTGCATTGATTTTTGTTCGAGTAGATTTTGTAAATCTAGCAGTGCAAAAAAGAAAAATGTCACATTATATTCATTTTCTGACAAGGTACGTGTTAAATGATCATCATTATTTTTTCATAATCCTAAGTATTTCGTCCGGATAAAAATTTTCTGGCGTACTGGCGAACGTTAATATCCGGATAAATTATTAAATAATAAATTAATGATTATTTTATGATATTTTAATTTTCACTGATTGCTTGAGAAATTTATATTTATAATTTTATTTTTATATTTTTTTTAACTACTTAAAGTAACATTAACATTTATATTACCTATGACAATTTACTCTCTTTAATTTTTTTCTACGATACATGAGTATACAGACGGATTCAAATAATTCTGTATGCGCAGTGTGTTCTATTTTGGATTTTCGGCGCAGCCTTACAGACTTTTCTCGCTTCACCCCCAGCATCGGAGTTGACTGTCCTTATTAGAGTGTTCTTGGCTGAGACTGAAAAGAAGACATTGAAAGAGATAGGTTTAGAACTAGGTTGGAATAGAAATTAAGGTATGGAAACACATAGGATTGAATTTTGATTTACAAGGAGATAGAGAAAGATAGATGGGGATCGGCGAGAGTTTGAAGGGATAGGAAACTGGGGATTAAAAGGGATAGGAGCGAATTTTGATTGAAAAGATGATAGAAAGGTATAGACTAGAATAGGTATCAGATACAAAGGAATAGAGAAGTAGGGATTGAAAGTGATAGGAACGAATTGATGCAAAGAGATAGGCGTGGATGTGGATTGAGATGGAAGTAAAAAGGGATAAAGAACTGGAGGTTGAAAAGGATTGAAGCGAGTTTAGATTGACAAGGAAATAGAAAGGGATAGATAAGAATAGACGAAAGATAGGAAGGCAGAGAAGAGAGGATTAAAAGAGATAAAAACGATTTTGAATAACAAAGGGACAGAAAGAGATAGACTGTAATAGGCGAGAGATAAATAGAGATAGAGAAGTGAGGATTCAGAAAAATAGAGCAAACATTGATTGAAAAGAAGATAGATTGAAAGAGGTAGAGAAGTAGGGATCGAAAGAGATAGGCGTGGATGTAGATTAATATAGAGATAGAAAGAGATAGGAGGGTAGAGACGAAAGGTAGAAGTGCATAATTAATCTTTATCCCTTCCTATCTTATGGATAGAAAGTGATAGAAAGGGATAGGCTTTTTATCTCTTTACTTCCAGCAGGGATAGGTAAATAGATAAAAAAATATAACTAGATAAAGAATCATCTTTCTTATAAAAAAATTAAACCTCACTGTCTATTGATCCTTTCTCGGGACAGATGTTAAAAATATTTCAGGAATTTGACCGTAACTAGCAAAAATAAATTAATAAACCTTATATTATAAATGGCCAGTAACTTCATATTTTTTTGCGGGGACTTCGCAGAGTGACAATGAATTCAACGAGATTTGATAATGAACGCATAGATGAAGAATTTCACTCTATTTATCCTATCACAAAGTAATGTAGCTATTGAATCCTAGCCAAGGCTATTATTATACGCACAAATCTGACGACGAAGTACCCTCATGGCTCATGTGCACATGTAGCTACCGTAGTTGCTACATGTTGCAATTTGGTACATTGGCTATGCTAGATACTTAAATAATATTTGGTATCCTTCCACATCGCTTCACAATGTGATTATGGACGCTGCTCACAATCAAGCAAAAAAAAAAAACTAAAAAATAATACTTGGTGCATCATGAGAGGTTATATAGCCATTTCTAGAGCATCTGAAATAATATTATAGATCAGCAGGTTCGAAACTATAAAATGGCAGTCGAACAGCCTAGTGGAAATGACTTGTGAGCTTTGCACACAATCATTATACTGTTATCACTTCCCAGTGAGCAAAAATACATTGACATCCTAAGAATGTCTACATCTCAGTCTAATTGAAGTTCAAAAGACATCTCACGTCTTAAAGACGTTTTAAGGACATTAATAGGACAGACATTGACATCTTAAGGATGTGTTTAGGACTTCTTCAGGAAGAGATTGTCTTTTTGCCTAGTGGGTTCTGATTATTTTCTTTTTAATACTACGCGAAAACGAAATTTGATGCTGCACTGAGGGCTATCGTTTCATTAAAGACCTCAATATTATTCATCAGCTGATCCGAGACTACAAAATTTCAGTCGGTAAACATGGTGGACTGTTTCTATTGAGTGTCAATCCGCTTTTCCGGAAAAACTGTCTATATTTTCACTCTTCAATATAGATTTTAATAATCTAGAGACCAAAAGCTATAAAATATCTCAGTTTAGGAAAATTTCGCCGAAACTTTGTTTTACTTGTATTTTGTACGATATCCTTTATACCAATTCTCCTTTCCTTTCTTAAAAAATAGATGACCTGTCGAGTGTCTGCAGTTTATTCGTAATCTGATTGGTTGAGAGATGGTCACGTGGGATCGTCACAAGTGCGTAACGTGAAACAATTATATAGGCGCGCGAAGCGCGCTGTGATATTCTAGTAGTATTATAATTCTAGGAAGGAAAGTGAACGACAGAGATTAAGATCGTTTCTTTATTATTAACCTTAACTAATATGGTTTTCAAATTTTTCAATTACAATATTATATATATATATATATATATATA
>UCOH01011784.1:0-30101 GCA_900474275.1 Synergus japonicus | reverse complement strand
TTAAAGTGATTTGAACCTACTTGAATAAATTTCATTGGTTATTAATAAAATTTAAAAATTGCAGTTTTTATTGAAACAACTATTTTTATATTATCAAAATATTTCCAAGGATTAAAAAGAAATGTCAGGTATGTTTTGGGTTTCAAGATATTTGAAAAGATTTTCGGGGATTTTTAAGTATTTGTAAATATTTCAAAGAATTGTAATGTGTTCAAAAAAATTGCAACGGGTTAAAAGGAAATTTCATGTATACTTTATTTTATATTTTATTTTTCTTACATTAGATTGATTTTAAGAATTTTTTTTTAATATTTCGCGTATATTTTAATTTGGTCTAATACGACGGCTCCCATCCGATTTGCACCGAGTAGAAATATGCTGCTTAACTTTTGTGATTGGACGAGAAGCCTTTAACAAGGGGACATAATATAATATCTAATTATAATGCAATAACACCTCAGAATTTTTCTTCTAAAATATTTATTTTCAATCTTATCAAATATAAATATAAAATGTATTTTAATTTTTTTAAATTGTTTCAATTATTTTTAAATTCTTTAAGTCTTCTGTAAATCTTTGAAAAGCTCTTAAAATATCTTGAAATCCTCTAAAACCTCTAAATGTTTTGAAATATAAAAAAAATTGGTCGCATGAATTAAAATAAAATTGCTGGAATAAATCAAGGATAAGAGTGACTTTTATTTTTCGTGAATTAAGCTAAAAAACGGTTTTTTTCTTAATTAATTATTGTCTTATTGTCTAATAATTGTTTTCTTTGTTAATTAATTACGAAAAAAATTTTTTTTTTAAACTTGTTTAAAAATTGGCCATGACAGATTTATGCGGAATTTTATTAGCTTTAATTTTAAAAAGCGTCCAATTATTTTTACAATTCAAAACATTTAGAGATTTTAGAGGATTTCAAGATATTTTAAGAGCTTTTCAGAGTTTTACAGAAGATTTAAACGATTTTAGAGGATTTAAAAATAATTTAAACGATTTAAAATATATTGAATTTTAAATTATATATTAAATTTTTTTTATTAGAAATGCACGAACGATTTTTTCATGATTTAAAAGTCTCTTCAAATTCCAGATATAAACATGTTTTTTCTCCCCTCAAAAAAGAAATTTGATTTCTCACATGAATAAAATTCTTATCAAGAAAGGTTGGATAAACATTACACGAAAGCTTATCTCCCTTTCACCATAATCTCCTTCAGTTTATCAAACCCCCTTAAATCCCCTCATGCATCACATTTTATCTCTGATAAAAATCGACTTCCTAAATCTCAAACAGGAAAAAATGATTTTAAACGATTTAAGAAATGAATTCCAATTTGATTGTATAATAAATGAATAATGAAACCCATTTCCATTATGTGTTGGAATAACGTATCAATGATGATTGTAAACATGCTTTATGATACAAAAGCATGACGACAAAGTGTCGTTTTATGTCATAATATAGTATAAATAGTGTCAACTTTCAAAGTCAATGAATGACGCATCGTTTGAAGCGTCACAGAACTTTTATAAATGTCACTATCGATTTTTAAACGATTACGCGGAATATTGTTGAAAATAGTAGAAATGTTTGAAGTAGATTGTGGATTCAACGCTTGCGCAAATCGATGAAAACTATTTCTCATTAAGGCTTGTGGTTTACATTAAATAATTGCGGTTATATAAATATATACCTATGTTTATATAAGATATATACATTTATAAGATATATACATGTATGGTATATATAGATATAAACACAACGCCCACACGACATCATTGAATAATTTCCCCAACTCGAGGAAATCAATGAAATCCTCGTTTGTTATTCCAATCCACCTCTTAAAAAATTCCACCATACCGAATTTTAAAACTCCAGATTATTTTCTTTGTCAAAACAATTACTAATAAAAAGGTCATATAATTATATAAAAATAGAAAAAAAAATTAAGGTGATCGTAATAATTATTTTAATGTGACAAAATAAATTATTAGTGAAGCAAAAAAATGTTTCAAAATGTGTACCTAAGAATAAATATATAATATTGATAATATTAATCATGGGATTTTAAATAATTTTATGGGATTTGATGATATTTTAGGAGATTATAAGGAATTTTAAGCGATTTAAAAATATTTTAAGAGTATTCGGTAATTTTACGGAAATTTATCGTAATTCCAGAAATTTTTAAGGATTTGGTGAGATTGGACTTTCAAGAATTTTAAAGAATTATTATTATTATTATTATTATTATTATGTATTATTAATATAATTAAATTACATAATTACATCTGTTAAAATTCCTGAAAATCCTTAAATCCTTAAAATCCTGAAAATTCCTTAAATTTAAGGAATTTTACGATATTTTATTGGATATTATGTAATTAAATTTTAAGGAATATCATGAGCTTTCATGGAATTTAAAAAAATTTAACAATATTTTGGTAATTTTAAGTAATTTTTAGAACTTTCACGGAATTTTACGATATTTTAGATACTTTTTGCATAAAACGAAAAATTCAAAATTTGACTTCGAAATTCAATATTTTCATTTTACTTAAAAAATACTTGAATTAGATATTTTCTCGCTCTGTACGCATAATTTTAGTTAAAAATTGATTAATTCTACAGAAGAAAAGAATTAAAAATTTAATATTTGTTGAGTAAAATTAAGAAATCGAATTTTTAGATTAGAACTTGTCTCCATCACTCTTAAATACTTTAAAATTCCTGAAAATCCAATGAAATCTCGCGAAATCTCTTTAAATTGCTTTAAATTTGATAAAACCGCAATAACTGGTAAAATCTATTAAAATTTCTAAAAATCAGAAAATTTCTGATAGTACCGTAAAATCCTTTAATATTTCTAAAAGTTCAATAAACTAGAAAAAATTTGCCCGGCATTGCCCGGGATTTCAAGAAATTTCAAGTGACTTTAAGGAATTTCATAACAACTCTAAAGGATTTTTGTTAACGATTTCAAACCATTTAGAATGATTGTAGAGAATTTAAAGAAAGCTTAAAGAGACTTTAAACTTTTAAAGGATTGCAAAAGACTTTTTAAGTAATTTTAAGGATTTTCAAGGGATTTCACAAGATTTCTTTTTAACAACAATCATTTTAGCGACGAAAATAATCTGAAGATATTTTTGATTAATATCTCGCTCAGAAATTTCATTTGAAAAAATAAGTTTTCATGTCAAACCTTGAAAGGTAATTTGTGCTGAATAATGTTGTTGACAAAATGTGTACCGCAATGTGAAAAGCCTTTATATATAGTTCGAGGGTTGGTCACGTGTTTACAGCACGTCGGCAACGTCGCACAGCAACTACTACACCCCCTGGGGATGTGGAAATATGTATAATACTTTAGGGTACAATCACCCCTCGAGAAGAGTGCGTATTTAATTGGGAAAGGGGTGATTTCGGCCGAAAATTATGCTCTCGCATGCACGAATTCCGAGGCGGTCAAACAAAGGGTAACTCTCACCCCTAAAAATAAAAAATCCTCTTTAATTTCAAGTCTCGGAAAATCCCTCTGATCCCTATTACTATTATCATTCATTAAACTCTTTTTTATGTATATTCAAATAAAAAGAAGTTTTTATGAAAAGGGTCAAAATTAATTCGTAAAAATCTCTCGAATTTACAACAACTTATGAAAAGATCTCTTAAAAGTCATTAAAATTTCTTGGAATTCCTAGAAACATATTAGAATTCCACGAAATGAGATCCCTTTAATTTTCACTAATCTTTTTAAATCTCTTAAAAGGCACAAAAAGTTCTTTAAATTAAATTAAATCGCGTTTCGATTAAGAATATCAAAAAGAATTTCCTAAATATTTTTTATTTTTACATATTTATTTACTAGCAGAAATTTACTCGGATTTGCCCGGGATTTTAATAGATTTTTAGTGATTCTCGGGAATTTTAAGGGATTTTAAGAGATTTCAGATGATATCAAGTGAATAGTAAGGAATTACAATTAATTTCAAAAGAATTGATTCTAATTTAGAGGAAAGCAAATGAAATCCCTTAAAATGTTATACTTAAAACTTAATTGAAATTCTTTCAAATCTTTCGTAAATGCCTTAAAATTTGTTTAATATATTTAAAAATTCTATGGAGTTCCTTAAAATCTCTTGAAATATTTTTCAATCTCGTAAAATCCATGGAAAGCTTTTAAAAGTCCTTAAAATTACTTAATGTTCAAAAAAAGAGCTTTCCAGGGATTTCAGGAGATTTTAAGGAACTCCTTTGAATTTTTAAATATTTTAAAGGATTTTAAGACATTTACAGAAGATTTTAAAGAATTTCAAGTATATGTTAAGTAATATTTTAAGGAATTTCATTTGATCCCTTAAAATTCCTAAGAAATACATATTGTAAAATTATGTCTTCGTTCCTTTAAAATATTTTAAACTCCACGAAAAACTTGAAAATCTTTTAAAATTCCTAAAACTCTCTTAAAATTTTTTGTAATTCTTCAAAATTTCATAAAACATTTTCAGGAATTTTAGAACCTCTTAAAATGCAGAAAAATTTCTGTAAACTATTGAAAACCTATTTTAAAATTCGCTGTAATCTTCTGAAATTCCTAAAAACATCTTTAAATATCTTAAAATTCCATGAAATTCTTTACATTTATTTTACAAAATCTTTTAAAAATCATAAAAAATCTTGTGAAATTCTTTAAAATTCCCTAAAGTGGATTAAAGTCTCTAAAACAGAAACCTCTTGAAATAAAAAGTCTCACAAAATCGTTTAAAGATCAAAAATGACTTGAAATTTTTTTTAATTCTATGAGGACTATAAAAATTCCTTAAAATCATTTTTTAAAATCCTTTAGAATTCCACAAAAAACTTTAAAATCCCTTAAAACGTAAAATACGTAAAGATTTTTTTAAATTTCTACAAAATATTTTATAAATCATAAAAATATTGTGAAATCTTTTAAAATTCCATGAGAAAAAGATTAATTCCTTAAAATCACTTTAAAATAATTAAAATTTCTTAAAAAGGGTGAGAATAATAATAAGGCGGCACAAAGACGTTATATAGAAACGGTTTCTTAGTTTCTGGGGTTTCTGTGGCATGAACAACCTCGGATCGATGGAACTCATGCTTAAATCTAATCAACTAAGGTAAAATACTGCGCCATAAAAATCGTCTGTATTTACATTTTTCTTGTAGTTGTAAAAAAAAGTTCGCGAAGCCTGATAAATATTAACTAATAGTAGGTACATTCTTTACAAAAAATTTTAAAAAGAATTTAAATATATGAATAAAAAGAAGGAAATTTAATCCGAGTTGACCTAAGAAGGGTTGAGACCACAATCTTCTTGGACGTCCTAAACGGTCTTTTAATACTTAACACGCCACACTCAACTTTAATTACTGTAGGTCACGCGAGTCTTTAGAGAAAATATAATTGTGGATTAATTTCAGACATTACAGTACCTATTGTCAATAAAAAAAGGTAATTTTTATAAATATAGGTGAGAAATAGGTGACAAACAATTGAAACTAGAATTTTTCTTAACTTTCAAAACATAAACTTTATTTTTAAATTTCTTAAAATGCGATAAAAAAATTTAATGAATTCTTCTCAAAAAGAAAATATTTTAATATGAAATTCTTAAGAAGTTAAAACTATTTTTCAAAATAATTCAAGATGATTTGATGAGAATCGAAGAATTTAAGAAAGTTTCAGGTGATTTCAGAAGAATTCAAAAAGAATTTAAGGAGAATTAAAAGAAATTTAAAACAATTCGATATTATGCTAAAATCGCAGAATTTCAAACGATTTTTGAAGATTTTCTTTCGCGATTGAAAAAAACTTTCTAGATGTTTTCTATATTTATTATAAAAAATAATACATTCTCTGATGAGAATGTAACAAGGGATTTTTAAGTGATTTTAAAGGATTTCAAGAGATTTTGAGTTATTTAAGGGATTTCAAAAAATATAGAGCAATTTAAAATAATTTCATGGGATTTTTAAAAATTCGAAAGAGTTTCCAGATTTCTGAAGTTTTCAAGACGTTTTTAATGATTTTAAAGAACTTCTCAAGATTTAAAGATTCCAAGAAATTTTTAAAGAAATCAAAAAGCTTTTGGGATTTTCAAGAGATTTCATAATATTTTCAGATATTTCTAATGATTTTAAAGAATGTCAAGCGATTTAAAATCATTTTAAAAAAATTCTAAAAAAAAATTTCTAAAAAAAATAACAAAAATTTCAAGGGATTGTAAGAGATTTAAAACATTTTTAAAGAATTTGAAACGATTTCAAAAAAATTCTGAAGATTTTAACTATTTTCAAGAAGTTTCAGAGGATTTCAATGATTTTAAGATCTTTAATTAATTTAAAGGAATTTCAAGGAATCTGAAAAGACTTAAAGTGATTTTGAGGATTTAATAAGGAATTCACAAGATTAAAATTTCTGTTCAAGGATTTAAAAAATAATTCAAAAGATCTGAATTTCAACTCAATTAAATAATTTCAAGTGTTAAATAAAAATATTTTGTCTGGCTATCCCGAAAAGTTTTTTCAATCGTCAAATAAAAAAAAAAGAAAAATAAAAGAAGAAAAAACAGAATTTTAAAGAATTAAAAAAAAAATTAAAAGAAAATGCATACAATTTTTCATAACATTTAACTGTATCAATTGAGAAAAGGTTAAAAGGTGGAAAATTCTCAAAATAGGTGAAAAATGTGAACAAATGTTAAATAGATAAGAAAAATAAAAATACTATATAATATATGAAGCGATAGAACACGTGACCAAAACTTGTTTTGTAAACATCCAGTTGTCTAATCCAGATCGTCTAGACAAGCAGACTTACATCTTTTAGAGCGGAAATATTATCAGAAGGTCGGAAGAAATCTAATTAGAAGAACTCATACAAATATTTCCGTTCATTGCCAGTCCCCATTTTACACATCAAGTCTACCTTTACCTAGATTTTATTAAATTGAATCACGAAATCTGTGGGAAGCCATAGGAACACCAAATCACTCCAAGGACAGCAAAAAATAATTTGCAAATATTATTGAGCCCCATTATTTCAAATTGAAAATGAAAATATTGCGACTACACAATTTATTATTACCTCAAGTTTCTTCAAATTGAATCCCTTTGAAATTTATCGCACTCAATTCTAAACAATTTGCAATTGAAATTTTCTCGTATGAAAGTTTCCAAATTGATTGAAATTCAAAATTGGAATTTATTCCTAATGATACTAACTTGCTCTGAATTTCGATTCCCGCATGAAAATTTGTGAAAGCACTCAGTACTCTTACGCAAATTAAGGCAATTAACGCTTTCAGTGACGCATATCTGTCGTCGACGACTTCGCAAATTTAATTAAAACTCCTACACAGGAAAGAACAGACGAACCGTGGTTGAGAAACTCGACGGGACAGAACGCAGGGCGCTCACCCCCGTTGAATATCGACCTAAACGTTATATCGGCTCTTTACTTTTTGTCCCCTGTACATATCTCGACCTTAAAAAAAAGAAAAGAGAGAAAAAAGCAGATTTCCACCCACTGCAAGCTATTTATAGGAGGCTGTTATAAGTATTTGAAAATAATTACAGAGAGAGAAAATTGTCATTGACATGGTGACGTGACAGGATTACGTAAGATTTCTATACAAAGACTCCTTTTCATTCTAAGCATTAATTCACGAATATTCCAGTTCCAACTAGTCACTTTCGTCTGCTCTCTACTTCACTTCATTAGGAACGATTTTTTTTATAGACAGCAAAATTTATTTCGAGAATTTTGTTGAATTATTTTAGGGAATTCAAAGGACGCTTAAATGGACTTTAAAGGATTGCAAAAGATTTTTAAGTCATTTTAAGAATTTTCAAGGCATTTCACAAGCGTTCAAGTATTATTAAGGGATTTTAAGAGATTAATATAAAATTGACCAAAAATTAAAAAAAAAACCTTAATAATTATTATAGTATTTCTAGAATGTTTATTTTATCTATGGAGTTTTTCTTTACGAGATTTATTGATTTTGTTCCTGCGCTTACTTCTTAATTAATTTTACTTTATTCAAATGTTTTATTGATTAAGATATCGCATCGTGAAATTGAAAATGAAAATGATTATAATTGCGAAAACAGTTTTTTCACAAAATAATATAATATATTATTTAAAAAATTTTTCCGTAATTATAAATATTTTAATATAAATTAAAATGTTGTCTATATAATCTCCCAAATTCTAAACACGATTAAAGAATAGGCCCTTGTTTGTACATTTCTGTACGAATATATGAAAATTAAAGTGATTTGAACCTACTTGAATAAATTTCAATGGTTATCAATAAAATTAAAAAATTGCAGTTTTTATTGAAACAAATATTTTCATTCCAACAAGTTGCAATGGACTTAAGGAGATTTCTATATTTTTCAAAATATTTCCAAGGATTAAAAAGAAATTTCAGGTATTTTTTGGGTTTCAAGATATTTGAAAAGATTTTACAGGGATTTTCAAGTATTTGTAGATATTTCCAAAAATTGTAATGTTTTCAAAAAAATTGCAAAGGGTTAAAAGGAAGTTTCATGTATATTTTCTTTTATATTTAATTTTTCTTACATTAGATATATTGTTTAACATGTTATTTCAATACAAATTTTTAATTTGTATTGTGTCAGAATTTTTCTCCTGAAATATTTATTTTAAATCTTCTCAAATATAAATATAAAATATATTTTAATTTTTTGAAATCGTTTAAATAATTTTGAAATCCACTAAAATTCCTTAAAACTTTAAAAACCTTAAATCTACTGTAAATCTCTGAAAGAGAATAAATAATTTATTATTTTAAAACAAATTGTATGAACAATATTATCCACAGCAGGTATTTATGATGAAATAAATCAAGTTTTTTCTACTAAAATGGACAAAAATCATTATACAGAAATGTACTTAATTATCAGATTTAGCCATCCAATAATAATTTATGATTGTTTAAACAAATATTAAACAAACTTGAAAAATTAACAGTCTTTTATTTAGAGATATCCAGATACTTAATTCAAATTATTTAAAATTCAAGATATTTAAAATCGTTTAAATTATTTTTAAATCCTCAAAATCCCTTGAAATTCTCTAAAATCCTTTAAATCATCTGTAAATCTCTGAAAAGCTCTTAAAATATCTTGAAATCCTCTAAAATCTCGAAATATTTTGAAATATAAAAATAATTGGACGCAATTAAAATAAATATAAAAATAAACATAAAATTAAAACAATTAAAATAAAATTGCTGGAATAAATCAGGATAAGAGTGACTTATATTTTTCATGAATAAAGCTAAATCGATTTTTGTCTTTGTTAATTAAATACGAAAAGATATAAACTAGCTGTCAAGTTGTATCAACTGTTGTACTCATTCAATGAGCACTTTGCTTCCTCATAGAGGAAGCAATAAGAAGTTTATATATTTTTTAAACAGTTTTTTTAAATTTTAAATAATAATTTTTAATATTGACATACATCCTTTAGACACAAAGAATCTTCATTTTCTTTAAATCAGCTTTAAATTTTAATTATTTCAGAAATTATAGTCGAAAAATTACTTTTTTATAAATACAATTAACCATAACTTTCTTACTTCTCAATTAAATGCATTCATCATACGGGTCACTCGATTCGTCTCGACATAAAGAATATTCATTTTCCTTACGTCAACTCAAAATTTTGATTATTTGAAAACATAGAGCGAAAAATTAACTTTCAAAATTATAAATAAACATAACTTTCTTATTTTTTAATGAAATGCATTAGTCATATAGGTCAATCGATTCATCTCGATGAAAGGAATCTACATTTCCCGTACACCAGCTTTACATTTTCAATATTTGAGAAGTTATAATGAAAAAATGAATTTTACGAAAATTATAAAAGTACATACAACTTATAAAATAAAATATTTTGTTAAACTATCATAAGAAATTCAACTAGGTATATAGTAGAATAACTATGCAAAATTTCATCAATTTATCTCTACGCGTTGTTAAGAAATTGCTGGATCGTAACACACACACACACACACACACACATATCCGGGCATTTTATCAGATCATCATGTTAGATATATTGTCCTTGAAATATGTTTAAAAAACCTTTTTTAGGAAACTGGATTTTGTCACCACTACAAAGCTTCCTCTATGAGGAAACAAAATCAATATTTTAATAGATTTTACTAAACTTTACTAAAATATGGCATTTATAAAAGCATATGGCAGAAGCTTGGAAAATAATTTCAAAAATATCAGAATAGTGTACAAAAAAAACTATAAAATTTTTTCTCTAAAATAAGACGAAGCGCTATGAAAAATAATAAATATTTTCGAACATATTATCATTTTTGAAAATATCAAAATTTGAGATTTTTTGGCAATATCTTTTTATCAAAGAGAAATTTTTACTTCCCCTTTGGTTTATTAACGGTGTGTCGAAAAAACAAAAAATTGGAATTTCAGTTTAGGACCAACGAGAAAAGTTGTATTTTCATACATCAATTAAAAAAAAATTTTTTTTAATATTGAAGAAAGTTAAAACCAGCTCCACGCGAAAAATGTACAAAAAATATGTTTTTCTCATTTTTTTCTGAAAGTATTGATTTTATTAAAAAATCTTACAAAAAAAGTTTTTAGATCTCAGTGAATTCTGTATATCTCTGTAAATTCTGTAATACCATTACTAGACCAGAACATTTATTTTACTCCGTCTTTGGAAAAAATAAAATCTCTCAAAACGTAATAACAAAATAAAAATTGAAGTATCCTGTATTGGAGAATTTACATTAATGTTACATTTTCTACTTCTTTAAATCATTATTTTGATTTTTTTGAAAACAATTTGTTGTACGCAAAAATAAAGAAAGTAAAAAAGATGTATATCATTTCTTTGTACATTTTTCATATGGGTCAGACCTTAACATTATTCAATTTTCAAAAGGTTTTTTTTTTTTTTTAGGAAATTGTGATATGAAAATACGCCTTTACCCGTTAGTCTCAAATTGAAATTCCAATTTTTTGTTTTTTTCGACCTACCCTAATATACATTACACCCTATTTTTTTATGAAGCATTTTTTACTGTAGAAAGCCTTCTTTTCCAGCTTCCTTATAATCTCTCTTTAGTTATCTCATGAGGGCGTTAAATTGTAATCCCGTTAGGTAGAATAAGCGCGCTTCTAGGATGTTTGAGCTTTTCTCATCCGCAATCTCGGTCATACGCATGATATGAGGATAAATATCTGCTTATATAGAGTACGCTCTATAATATAATGTAGGTACATATATCTAGACATATGTATAACTCAATATCGTTCGTATACTTGAAAGGCAATGTGGCATGTGCACTTATCACTTACGGTAGTATCGACGATAGAGCGTTACAGTTAGAGTAGCTGGGGGCGTCGAGGGCGTTCAGAGCGTCGCGACGCTCGTGGATTGCTGTGGAGCTGGTAGAGGAAAATGTAGTATCGAGGGCATCGATCCTGCCGGGTCACTGCGGGGTTTCGCCTGGAGTTCCCAGCTAGTTCTCTTTCCTCCAGACTCTAACTAGATCGGACTCTGCCACGTCCTAATTCACTAATGACTCCGCACCACCTGAAAGAGAAAAGGAAAATCAAATTACTACGCACGATAAAAAGGAAAATAATATAATTAGCAAAATGTTACAAAAATTAGTCTCGTTAAGATCGACTCCTTCAAATAAAATTTTATTTGGTTGAAATTTCAGACGTCTATATTCTGACGGTTTTTTTTCGATTTATTGGAATATAAATATCAACAAAAATTTTTCAGTTGCCACAATCTGAAATTTGTAGTTTTTTAATAGCAAAAATTTATCCGGCGTTGCCCGAGATTTTAAGAAACTTCATTGAATTTCAAGAGATTTCAAGAAAGTTTAACAGAATTCGAAAATTTTAGGGATTTTCAAGAGATTTTTAGGATTTTTAAAAGATATCCTAAAGTTTTAAGGTTATTAAATTAATTTAAAAAATTTTTAAAGTTTTCGAATTTTTTATATTAAATTTTCTTTTAAATTTTTAATCTCATTTTTATAAACTTTTTAAAAATATTTTAAATAACTAGAAACTTTGGGTAAATTCCTTGAAATCTTTTGTATTCCTCTTAAGGGCATGTATTACTTATCCGATCCCTACCTTACCGACAATTTTTCTCTGTAACCCTACGTCTTTATTTATTGAGATACCACATTGAAAATTTCTATATTTGAAGCTAAAGCCTTAAGGTACGTTTGTCTGGTCCTAAATACTGACATTTTTAAAAAAATAATTTTTTCAAACATTTTTTTTTTTATTTTTACAAAAAGTTAAGACCAGACAAACATACATTAGCATATTTTCTTTAATTTTATAAATTTTCAATTTGATATCTTTATAAATGTAGAAATAGCGTTACAGAGAAAAAAATTTCGGTAAGGTAGGAATCGGGTAAGTAATACATGTCCTTAAATCCTTAAAAAAAATTATAAATTCTCTGGAATCCTTACTACATTCTTATAGAATCATTTAAAGCATCTTGAAATTGTTAAAAATCATTTAGAATTTCATGAAAGTGACATTCTTAAAAGTATATCTTGAAATCTAATGAAATTGATAAAAATGTCTGAAAAATTCTTTTGATGACTATTTTTGAACTATTTTAAAAATCCACAAGTCAATACAATGAAATACAATCTTTCATTAGAATCCTTTAAGAATCTTTTAAATCTCTTAAAGTCTTTTTATCATAGTTTCTAAAATTCCTTAGAGCTCTTTTTAAAATCTCATGAATTTTCCTAAAATTCTCTAAAATCTGTATACGAAATCCCTTTAAATCTTTGAAAAACTTTCAGAATCTCTTGAAATCTCTTAAAATACCGAGAAATGCCAAGTAAATTTTTGCTAGTAAATAAAAATAAAATAGTCTTAGGAACTTTTTTTGACATTCTTAATCTAGTAAATGTAAAAAAATTAAATAAAAAAAATTCGTAAGACTAGACGCCTGAAACTTCAATCCAATTAAAATTTCCAAGGTTTCGGTTCCAGGCGGGACATTATGAAAGGGTTCGAATATTTCCTAGAATATTTATGCGGAAATAATTATGTAATGTCGTTAATTGAAGAAGTGATGATAATCAATTTTAGTTCCAAGAATGATATAATTACCGAAGTTTTCGCTTCATCAATAAATTATTCTGCGCTTCTAGAACTTCGACAATTTAGCCTTTCAACGAATTCCTTTTTCACATCCTTCGATAAAGTAATGAAATTCCTGAAACTAGAAGGTAGAGTTTATTAATAAATTATTTCTCCAAGTGAATATCATGGCCTAAAGAATTTATTCATAAAAGAATCATTTATTTTTTAATATAAATTAGGAATTTCATCCTTTTTAAAATATTGTTATCTCTGAAATTTTCTTTTCTTGAGTTCTATATTTTTAAAATAAATTCAAGTCATCATAACTTGACGTTTGAGGCCTCGAATTTCCATACAAATAATATCACTATTGGGATAAAAATTTCCATTTTTATTCAGTGGCTGACCTAGTTAAAAGCTAATGTCGACCTTTAAAAATAGTGCTTGCTGTAAGGTTGGAAATTAGTACCTGATTGCCAACCCATTTTGAAGATTTGTTATCATTCTGCAATCATATCGATTTCCTTGTATTCTTTCGCCTTGAATATGGTGTATCTCTTTCCAAATGGGAATATCGATCTGATTCCCGCCAGGAGGATGCCAGGGTTTTAACAGCAATTCGTGAGCAAGACACGTAACTAGAGACAAGTTGTGAATCATCCGTCTGCCTAGACATTGATTATACGGGCCTAGAAACAATTTGTTTTCTACATTCAGTCTAAACAAGTCTGGAAATATATTTTTAAACGCTGCAGGTGTAAATCTCATTCTAACTTTTCATTTTGAAGAATAACTTCAGAAATAGAGTATTTAAGGGCGTTGAATCAAGTTCAAACCTTAAAATTCTATTTCCTCGTTTTTTTCAACAAATCTTATAATTAGATATTTTTTCGTTCTATAGCGCATTTGTTTTCTGAATTCTGTATATAGAGCGCAAAAAATGTTATTTTACTACTTTTTACACAAAACGAGGAATTTGAAAACTATCCTCAAAATTTTGGATTCATATTTTTCGCAAAAATATTGCAATTATGGACTTTTTCACTCTGTACGCGTAATTCTACTTAAAAATTCAACACTTCTATAGAGCGGTTAAAGATTTAATTATAATCTTTGTTGAGTAACACCCTTAAGACGTTTAAAAGGTTATTCGAATAAAAATAACAGTTTAAAGAATTGCCGGATTTCAAATTTCTCATTCAGAAATGTTTAGCTGAAAAGTATCGAATTTTCAAGTCTTCCAATTTAAAAATATTATAAATCGTCTGGTATACAGGAAGCCTCACTTCACTTATTGTAACCTGATTTGCATGTAAAGTGAGGCTTCCTTTCATGAAATCTTTACACTTGGATTAAGGGTGCTGAATTTAAGATTTTACCTTAAATTTCCAATTCCTCATTTTATTCAACGAATAAAAGAATTAAGTATCTTTTCGCTCTATAGCCGAAATCTTTTATGAAATAAAAATTTGTCTATAGAGCTAAAAAACGTTTTCTTTTAAAAATTTGTGCGTAAAAGGTAGAGTTCGAAATCTTCAAAGTTCCATTTTTCCATTTTACAAAAAAAGTATTAAGAACTTTTTCACTCCGTAAGCTCAATAATATTGTTAACTTTAAACCCATAGAATAAATAGAATAATTTTATTTATGACGAAAGTCACCCATTCGAGTATTACCGAGTCAAGCGATGCTTAACTTCAGTGATCGAACGAGAAGCCTTAAACAATACAATCCATCCAATAGGACATATTATTAGGTACTAAACAAGTTCAAAAGCAATGCATATTTATTTATCTTACATTATTATCGTTCTACATTAAAATATTTTCAAGCATTTGAAAAATTTCAAACAGATTTATACGAATTTTAAGGAATTTTTAATGAATTTCCAAAGATTAATCCACGTAATTACATGGAATTTTTAGTAATTGTTAGAGATTTCAAGGGATTTAAAAAGACTTGCAGAAAATTGATAAATATTTTTAAAAAACTCTACAGTTATCTAAGACGAATTTTAATGGAAAAAAATCTGGGCACATTGATGACTTTTTTTTTGCAGTTACGAGGATCATTAAACGTGTACATTTGATAAAATTGGGCTGGGAGGGGACGGGTAAATTTTAAACAAATGTAATATATTCTTTGATGAGAATGTAAGAAGATGATAAATAAAGAGTGATTTTGAAGCTAAAAATATTGAATTTTTTTGTTACAGGACGTCGCCTTTATAAATCCTGCCAACGTAGTGTTCGTATATATGTTAGTGAGAGAGCTGGTGGATGGAGAGGAGGCTTCAGAAAAGGAGCTCCAGGCTACAGTTCTGACGTGTCTGTACTTGAGCTACAGTTACATGGGTAACGAAATTAGTTATCCCCTGAAGCCATTCCTTGTTGAGGACAGCAAAGACAAATTCTGGGACAGGTGTCTCTTGATCGTCAATCGACTCAGCTCGAAGATGCTGCGCATCAATAGCGAGCCTGGATTCTTCACCGAAATCTTCACTGAACTGAAGGTTCGTCCAAAATAAAAACTAAACTCGAAAATTTAAAACTTGAGTAGAGTTCTTAGTCGGTTAATTATATTACTTCGAGAACGGTAACGAGAATGAGAATATAACCGAGACTTAAATTCTCTAAGAATTTATTAGAACTTATAATTTTAGAGATTTTTATGACAAGGGAGATAATTATTGCTTAATTAACCGATAAAGTTACGTTTATTATAATAAGATGAATTTTGTGGCTTTATTTCACTAGTAAGCTGTTGTTTTGCATATTTTACATTCCTAAATATGCCTTAGCTAATAAATAACTAAAATTTAACTATGTAAATAATGTAAACAATAACAATTTTGCTAAAAATCATAAATTCTTACATTCTCATCAATTCTGTCATATTCTCGGTCATATAACCTGGATTTAAGTTCTCGAGAATTTAAGAACTCTAAGCTTGAGCGAGATTTTGAAGAGAGAGCACTGCTGTCCCAAGGATCCGGAATGCGTTGCGTTTTTACGCAAAACCGTGAGAGTGAGAGAGATAGTAGTATTAGTGTATCTCTTTCACTTTTATGGTTTTGCACAAAAACGCAACGCATTCCAGATCCATGGGACGCCACCCTGAGTAAAAAGAGAAAATGGGCTCGAAAATTTCATGCTGAAGTATGCGTAGTTTTTAAGTTTTCAGAGAAAAAAAAAAAGAGTATAAAACGGAGTCTTTTTATATAAAATATTATATCCATTTAAAAGCGACTTTTAGATTAAGACTTATAATTAAAATTATTCTAAAGAAATGAGTGAACATAAGAATTCATACAGCAACTAGACTTTTACGTTTGCACCGTTTGGCGAAACGGGCGACCGTCTCGCACTACTCGGGGCTTCCGCGCATTATTTTCGCTTACCGTTTTCCCATTGCTTAAAATATTACGCGCGCACTTCAAAATTTGTAAAGTTCTAATGAAAAATTCTATGGAATCCTTTAAAATTATAAATCCCTTTTAAAATCCTTTAAAATTCCACGACAAACATTTAAATCAATTAAAATCACTTAAACTCCGTAAAAATCTCTAAAATTAATAGAAACTTATTATTGAAATCCTTAAAAATTTCACGAAAACCTTCGAAATCTCTCAAAATTCCTTAAAATTTCATGAAATTTAAGCCTGTTGCAGCATTTCACGAAAACATGTAAACAAACACAGAAAAATAGCAAAATCTGTGGAATGCCTTAAAATCCGCCATTGTATCCACATCTTACCAATACGCGATGTTTGACGTCGCAAAAATGATGTGTTTGAAGTGTCGTTTTTTTTATCGACAATCTTTTGGTTGTACGACAGGGGCTATCTGCTTATTTTCTGCAAAAAGAAATTTGTTTGGCTAAAAAGTGAATTTTTACAAGTGAGGAGACGCGGGTTGAGAGGTGCAGGTAAACAGTACTTACATTTTGCCAAGTCCCTGTCCGAGCAAAAAAGGCACAAAACTTCACTCCAAGGATGCTTCACTCACTCAGAAAAATTTTCCGAATCTCGATATGCACTTCAAAGTCCGAGCACTTACGAAAATTGTGTAAAAAAAAGAAGTTTGAGAAATCGCGTACTACATATATGTGCTAGTTACTTGAATATAGTTACTGAACCTGTCAGCTGTTTCGCAGGGTCGCCAATTGACCATTGTAACCAAAAGATTGTCGATAAAAAAAACGACACTTCAAACACATCATTTTTGCGACCTCAAACATCGCGTATTGGTAAGATGTGGACACAATGGCGGATTTTAAGGCATTCCATAGATTTTGCTATTTTTCTGTGTTTGTTTACATGTTTTCGTGAAATGCTGCAACAGGCTTCAAATGATTGAAAATTTCTGAAAATTTTTAAAAACCTGTAGAATTTCAAAATACCCCCAAGACGAACGCAAAAAAGTTTCACTTCAAAATGCCTGGAAATTCTTTATAATCCCTCGAAATACTTGGAAATCTTCTAAAATTTTCAAAAATAAACTAAACTTTATTATTATTATTCTTAATAGATCAATTAACTAACAGATCCCTAATTTTCCTGACAAATTTACTTCCCTACAATTTCCCTAACTTTCCTAATATATGGCCACTAGGGTGGGCCAAAAAAAGTGAATTTCATATGCTCGATTTCTAATAGCAAAAAATTGTTAGTTCTTGATGAGCTGAATATACTGCCAAATTTTTTTTAATCGATTACCTAATATCTTTTACCTCCTCAAGCGTAATGAAAATGGAAAAATTTGAATTTTCGCGTTAAAAATATGACAAATTGAATTCTTTCAATCGCCAATTTTTTTATATTTGTAGAACTATATGACTGAAGAATTTATGGAAGTACATATTTGATATTTAAAAAATTTGTAAAATTTAAATTTAAGTATAGGATATTTATTTTATACTTTTTTTTATTCATTAATATTTAATATTTAGCCTATATTCCAATCAAGAGCTGAGATGCTTCATTTTCAAAACAAGGCGGATGTTACTCAATACTTGTAATTTTTAATAATTAATAAATTAATTATTAACTTCTTATAAATTATTTTTGAAGTAATTGTCTGCGCGAAATAAAAAGAAATATCAAATCAAAATTGAAAAAAAATTTTTGTCCTATTTTTAATTTTTAATCTTCTACATTTTTGAAATTTCAAATAAGTACTTCCATAAATTCTTTAGGCATAAAATTCTATATATATAAACAAATTGGCGACTGTAAGAATTCATTCTTTCATATATTTAACGCGTAAATTCAATTTTTTCTATTTTCAACACGCTTGAGGAAGTAAAAAATATTAATTGATTTAAAAAAAAATTTAACTGTATTTTCAGCTCATCAAGAACTACCAATTTTTTGCTAATAGAAATCAACTGCTAAATTTTTTTTTCGGCCCACTCTAGTGGCCACCCTGCTTTGTGGTTGAGCAAACTCCACTCAAATCTAAAAATAACGTTTACCAATTTTTTGCAGGCCTGTGGAGCCGGAGATAGAGTGAATCTGACTGGTAATGGTTTGGAGCGAAGCCTTGTCGTCTCCGGAGTCGCGGTTCCCACCAAGGCAGCTTGACGGAGCTACACACACCTGTTGGTGCGAATCGCCAGGCACGGCTGCGACGCCACAACCCTCTGACGACGGGCGACCGGATCCAGAACAGCTCTCGCAGCATGACCCCTCGACCTCGACGCAGGAGCAGCTAGACTCACCGCAGCAGGATCCGCAGTCTCACCTCCAAGAGGATAATACTCAGGGTGAACCCGGTCGCTGCATCTCCTGTGGACAGAAAAGAAAAGTTGATATGTTTTACACTATCGAGGATCTGGATGCGATCGAACCTGCACCAGCGGACGCACGTTTCACAGAGCAACTCTGCGGCTGCGAGGAGCTTGGTGCCACCGGTGGAAATCGTCCTGATCTTCAAAAAATCCGCAGCACGGAAACAAGGTGGGCAAACACTAGCTTCCTCTCACCAGACGACGCCTTGTGGGACCTCAGAAGACATGCGAGCGATGGTACAGAGTATCGGTGGGAACTTCACGCTTCGAAAACTGATCTGGAGCTTTCCAAGAGAGGCAAGTGCAGTTGCCACAATCTTCTAACTCCTGAGAAGAAACCAGAAAGAGGGGATCTTAGAAAGCATCATAGCGCGGAGTATGATAAATGGTCCATCCAAGGGCTCTTGACTCCGCAACATGATCTCAGGAAGCATGCGAGTGATGATATGAGAATGGATCGAGAAGCCAGGTGGACTCTCCAGGTCCCAGAAGTGTTGCCTAATCCAAAACCGAGGTGCACCTGCCCCAAGTCTAAAGTAGTCGCACCTTCTCCTACAGTCGAGAAAGAGGATCGCCCTCACATGCGGGAACTCGTTCCTTCAAGATCCTTGGAGAAACCAACAACCCTTCAAGTGGAGAGACCAGAATTGAGAAAACACGCGAGTGAGGACACTAGGCATGCTCAGGATGAACAGATCCAGGATCGAGCTCGGCAAATTAAACCCTTACCAAGCACTAGTGCCGAGGGTCCAACCTCTTCTGAAGCCAGAACCGAATTTCCCAGACCTGAACTTCCCAGGCCTGAACTTCTCAGGTCTGAACTTCCCAGACCTACTGACCTTTTCAAAACATCTCGCGTGACGCTGTCCCAAGATAGGAAGTCAAGTACCAAAGAAAAGGTCATAAGTCCAGAGAGCAAGAAAAGCCTCCGATCTAGGTGGGCTGGTAAGCCTCATTTCTCTCTCCCCGTTCAAAAGGACTCCAAATGGTCTAAGAGTCACGATGATCCGAAGAGCAAGAGCCTGAAGGAGAGGCACAAGTACAGCGTTCGGAGGAGCATTTCTCCAGAACCGGATCCCAGACTAGTCATGAGATTAGACAACAGAGTCGTCAAGCGACTCATTTCCCCTGATATCATGATCACTGATGCCAAGTGGGCTCCTTACGAAGGCTACTCTCCGTTACCTAGCATCGGGATTAAAAAGCGGGAAACGAAGAGAATCAGTGAAATTAAGTGGACACCCTACGACCGTTCGCCATCCGATACTGGGGATATGATTCCTGAAGGGATTCCTGAGGAAGAAGTAGAAGAAGAAGAAGATACGAAAGATTGGTCGGCTTTCGACAACGTGACACCGCCCCACATACCACCTCCAGAAGCTGCATCTTGCGTGGACGAAGAAGAGGCCTTCCTTCGACGGATGCTCAACCAGGTCTCGCCGTTCCCAATTTATCAAGGCGGCTGGAAAGACGAATCTCCACCCAAGTCACCTCCAAAGATTGAAACTGTGGAACTGTCAACACCAGTCTGGTCTCCTTTAGAACCTGCCACTCCAGTCAAAAAACGAAGACCAACTCCGTCGCCACCAGAAAAGACTTCCACTTTGAAATCAATTCGAAAAAGAGGATTCAGAGCCAGATCGGAAAGCAAACATATGGATGAAAACAGGCTTGCTCCACCTAAAATTATCAGTCGAGCATCGAGTGAAGACCCCAAGAGTCGCCAGAGACCACAACTCCTCAGATCCCAGGCGCTTTTGGAAGTTCCAAAGAATATTAGTGCCACGAAACGTTCTCTGAGTGAAGAGGTCCCAAATCGTCGATCAAGACATTCCACAAAAGCTCCCAATCGTGCCAAGAGCGAGGAGGTTCCCAATTATGGGGATCCCTGGTTCGCGTCTGAAAACGAGGTGCGTCAGTACGTAACGACGGTCTAGTTGACCAAATTTCATTGGGCTGTGATAGTGTGATCATTGGATCGAATCATCGACGAAATATCGATTTAATACAGTCGACTCTGACCAACCGCACATTTTCCAAAGTTAAAACTTTGACTCACTGCACACTCCTCACCATAGGTTTGAAAAGTCTGCAGGAGTGATAGAATATCAATATCGAAAAAATATCCATATTTTCTTTCAATTATTGATTTTTTTCATATTGGAAAAAAACTCGATAGATATTGGAAAGAACAAGTCATCCAAAAGACCCAAATATTATTTTGTTTAAAAGTTGAGCTTCAGGGTGTTTAAGCTTAATTTTAATCTAAAACTTCGATTTCCTCACTTTACTCCACAAATAATAAATTTGGAGATTTTTCCCTCCGTATAGTTAATCAATTTTTAACTAGAATTGTGCGCACAGAGCGAGAAAACAGTTTTTAAATAAAATGAAAATATTACATTTTGAAGTCAGATTTTGAATTCTTCGTTTTATGCAAAAAGTATCGACATTAAATATTTTTTCGCTCTGTATACATAATTTTAGTTAAAAATTAATTAATTCTACGGAGGGAAAAATTTCCAAATATATTATTTGTGCAGTAAAATGAAAAAATCGAATTTTTAGATTAGAACTTGGCTCAAACACACTTAAGACATGAGACGTCTTTTGGATGTCAATTTAACTAACATAGATGTCTTACGGGTGTCTTTACGACGTTCTCAGGATGTTAAAATATCGATAATCAAAAGCAAACATCGATATTTTCGATATTACTAGTCGACTGTACTTATCATCTATTGGAGATCATTCTAAAAATGTGGGATTTACTTTTTGATCTCGATTGGAATCGAACAATGAGGACCAAGAAAAAGAGGCTGAATCTATAATTCTTGTTCTCCCAGATTCCGCAAAATTAAATCATTCCAAACGATTTCGCATTGGGGATCCAAGTCCCTAAGAAAAATTACAAATGAAGAATTACAAACAAGTTTCCAAATATTTCGAATAATTCTCAATGAAGAAGTTGATAGTAAATGATATTACGATACTGACACTGGTAACGATAATAAAGATACAAGTTTAGTTACGTATCTAAGCGGTTAATAAGAGGTCTGTGGCGTACTTATATACGATATGGTATACAATATACATATGTATGATTATATATAATATTGTAAGAGACAATTATGTAAGAGACAATTACGTAAGAGACAATTATGTAAGAGATAATAATGTAAGAAACACTGCTCAGAAATTGGTACGCAATCCGCGCGAATCATGAGAATGTCCCGTGGCGACTTTGTTATTTTAACTAATTAATCTTTGAGGGAAGGGACAATTATATCCAAGGTTCTGATCGCCTGTATAATTTATTCAATGGGCCACTGAGGCTCAAAAGGCAGGGCAGTGGCCCTCGGCCGGCGTGTGCAATATTACGTAGACTAAAATGTGATTATCTACTAAGGAACGGAAGTACCAAGGGTAAACCGATTCTTTGATGTAGCAACTCTGACTCTTACATCGAAATCCAACCTTCTTGGAAATCCTCGCAGATGAGTTCTAACATAATTTCCTCTGTGGAGATTTTTAACAGGGGATCATCGTTTGAGTCAGTACTTTAGGTTTATAACTTCATCAGATAGGATTGAAGTTTCAGACGTCTAGTCTGACGATATTTTTTTACATTTACTGGAAATTGGAATAATAATTTTAAAAAAGTTTCCACTGTTCCCAAAACCCAAAATTTGTATTTAGCAATTTTAGAGAATTTAGAGGAATTTTAAAGAGACTTTAAAGAGTTGCAAAAGATTTTAAATAATCGTAAGGAATTCCAAGAGATTTTATAAGATTTCAAAAATTATACAAGGATTTCAAGAGACTTATAGTAATTTTAAGGAATTTCAAGGGATGCAAAGAGATTTTGATTAATTTTAAGGAATTTTAAAAGATTTGAATATATTTCAAGACATTTACAGAAGATTTGAAAGTTTTTAAAGAATTTCAAGTAATTTTAAGGGATTTAATTTAATTTACTCCACATTAGAATAAATTCCTTAAAATTTCTTAAAATCACATAAATTGTTTTGAAATCTTTTAAAAATCTTTAAACTCTCTTAATTTCTTTTAAAATCCATTGAAATTCCTTACAATCACTTATCACTAAAATCATGTGAAATCTATTGAAATTTCTAAAAATCTCTGGAACGGCCTTCTGATAAATATAAAAATTTCTTAAATTTAAAATTTCTTAAAAGCCCGGGCAACGCCGAGTAAATTCCTACTAGTAAATAAATAAAAATAAAATGATTTTGGGAATTTTTTTTGATATCTCAATCCAATAAATGTAAAGAAAAAATGAAATAAAAATGTTCGTCAGACTAGACGTCTGAAACTTCAATCCAATCTTCATCAGATCGATTTGGAAACTGATTCCAAGTGGCTCTGAAGTCGTTGAGTTGAATAGACCAATATCGTGATATTTGTTGAAATATATTCTGTTGTTTATCCTTTTTTGCGACTTACAGATTCCAACTAGACAGCGCAGGAACCATTTCAATTTTCTTCACTTAATCTTCTCTGGGAGATCTTCTTGGTAAGATTTTCCTTGAGTTAGCAAGAATTCTGATCATGTGATAGCTGTGTTGTTACTGAAATAAAAATAGGTTAATTAATTAATGAATTCCTAAGCTGTCTGGGAAACGTATTATAATAGGTAAAATCATTAATCTTAGGACGTCTATTACACGGTCGAAACCCTGACGGACAACGTCCAACAGCTGGCCGTTTTCGATTTCCAGCGGAGTATAATCGTTATTTTCTAAAAATGAAAAAAACCGAAGGAAAGTGTTCTTTGATAAACCAGATTAGAGAAAATTAAATTCTGGTGAAGTTCACCTTCCTTTGTCGAGGAAAAACGCCCTAACTCACAAGTGCGAATTTGACGAGGAACTTTTGTCCTCCATTCGACAAGTCTCGTGTTTTTTACATTTACGCCTGATTTACTGTAACATCTATACTTATAGTAAATTATAGTTAAGAAAATGCGATACTGCAGGACGGATCAATTGATTTTTTTTCCAAGATGTTTTAATTATTTATGAGAATAATAATAACAGTGATCGAATCAAACTTTTTGGATAAATAAAAAAGCATATCAATTCTTTTTGTCTCAATTGCTTCGTCCTGTTAAATTTATACTGAAATAAGTTTCTATCGCCATTCGTCGTTTTCTGATTGAAGATAGTCTCCATTAGAATGCGACTAGGAGCGCAATTAATGAAACCTCGACTGTTCTGATATTAAACCTGATATTTTTGTCTCTTGATATAATTGACACTAATCAAGCGCGCAGAAGTCTAAATTTTTACCCAGATTCAATAAATATTTCTAAAAATATTGGGCTGAAATTTCAGGCGCTTTGCTGACGATTTTTTTTTACATTTATTGGAATAAAAATACCAAAAACAGAGTTTCGAAAGTTCCCAAAATTCAAAATTTTTATTTATTTAATACCAGAAATTTACCCAGGATTTTAAGGGAATGTAAGGAATTTCAAGGGATTTCAAGATATTTCATAAGATTTCAAAAATTATAAAAGTATTTTAAGAGATTTGTGGTAATTTTAAGGAATTTCTGGAGATTTTGACTGATTTTAAGATTTAAAGGGTTTTTTAATAATTGAAAAGAGTTATGAAAAGGTTTTGCAAAAATTTCACAAGATTTCAAGACATTTTAATTGATTTTAACGAATTTGAAGGAATTGAAAGATATTTCAAAAAATGTTAATGTACTCCAAGAGATTTTTATAAAATTTAAATGTTAAGATTTTTACAGAAGGTTTAAAAGATTCTAAAGAATTTCAAGTAATTCGAAATTCTAATATCTTGAAATTCCCTAAAATCACTTAGAGTATCTATGAAATCTCTTAAAATTCGAAAAAACGCCGGATAAATTTCTGCTAGTAAATAAATAAAAATAAAAATAAAATGGTATTGGGAACTTTTTTTGATATGCTTAAACCAATAAATATAAAAATCTAACACATTCTCTGATGAGAATGTAAAAAATAAAAAAATTCTCGTCAGACTAGACGTCTGAAACTTCAACTCAATTCTAAAAATCAATTTCTCTACCACTCAATCAGAAATAAATGTAAATAAAATATGTTTACCATTTATCTGAATGACATTTATCCTAAATAAATGTCGTGTAAATAAAATATGTTTCAAAAATATCTCAACGCTAAACTTCTACGCGCCTGATAATTATAAAGTGATAATTAAAAAGACATCTCTAGAAATTTTCGAACTTTGAGACCTTACTTTATTCATTGCCAATCCATTTGTAATTAGAAGCTCATTATCTTCATTGTGCTCACAGTGAGAGTCGAGAGCGAAGGCGGTTTGAGAATAAAAAAAGGGAGATGCTCTGAAATACTTTTGAGATATATTTTTTAATTTTTTAAACAAGTCGGTAATTATTGGATTCTAAAGGATGATGATTGAGCGTTTGCGATTAGCAGACTGATTCAATCGAGCATTCTTCAGCTAGAGCATGATCTCAGATAGAGCATCTTTCACATAATGAAAAGTGAAAAGTGCATCTAGTCTACCTAAACAGTAAGATGTATGGAAGTTTGGAGATATTGAAATATTGTTCATAAGCCAGGGGCACGTACAGTGTATCCGTGCTGCCATTAGCATTAACGAAAAGAATTAAAAAGCCAAGATAGTTAAAACAAAAAAAAAACTCCCAAGTACCAGATGTAATATTAATAAAGATTAAGCCCATGTAATTCGTTTGCTGCAGTCCGAGAATTATTTAGAATTCTTCGTGTTGAATTAGCAGTTTCGCCCGTGTGATCGAACGATTGATCGGCCGAGTGACAATTGACGTAATACCTATAATAATAGTGCTAGAAGTAACACGAGAACCTACGAATAGCAGATTGTACTCAAATGTGATTGATTTGTTACGAGCGACTTCTCGTTGCGTTATCGCTTCTTATACATTACAACTCTACATTCTACATAATTTCTAGTACAATTCGTCTAGTCTTTTGTTATCGCATTCCCATTTAATCATTTCTGATGATCCCGAACTCAATGCAACGTGATGTAGGATTATTTATCCTGTGCAGAGCGATGCATTATTTGTGAAACAGTATGACGTACAACCCTTAATATGAGGTCAATGTTGATTTGTTTAAATAAATGTAAGTTTGAAAATCCAATCACTCTATCCTTTAAAACACCTGATTTAGAGCTAAGCTTAAATAAAAATCGTTATTAAGGAGTTTCATATTACAAAAAATTAAACAGTAAAATTCTTTTAATTTGTATATTTCTTCTGAAATGAGAATTATAGTTTAAATTAATTAAAATTAACTATATTTTTGCTTTGAAGACATACTATTCTGGAATTCAACATCAATTAAAAGTAAATAGAAGTATCTTAATTACTCACAGCTAATTTTTCAACTGGAGTTAAACTAGATTTAGTTTTTTCATTAGTAGACAATTCGTCACCCGAATTCGTTTTACTTTCTGTATCTTTATCAGAATTCTCTTCGTCACCCGAATTGGATTTACATTTTTGACTTACATCACTATTACTATTATTATCTTCTGAATTCTTATCAGAACTATCTTCGGATTTTTGTTGAGTAGCTAAACATTCTTGAGTTTCATTGCTAGAATCATCATCGGAGGTATCAAGTTCGTCGGAGTCAAGACCTAAACCAAAACTTAACATAACTTTTTTCTTCTTAATGATTTTTTTATCGGTTTCAGCTGCCCTTTTGAGGGCAGTTGAAGTGGCAGCAGCGACTTTGAATCCTTCTTCAACGGCATCGGAAATTCTTTCGGTTAAAACGGATCTTTCATGTTCGTATTTCTCGTCCTTGAATTCATGTTTAGGTTGAGAACAGAGTTTTTCAATCTTCCTCTTCTTACGCGCGGCAGCTTCCTCTTTCCTTTCGGCTTGCTTTTCAATCCAGAGTTTCAGCCTTTTTTCTTCGTTGATGTCCCGCAGACGTCTTCCACTGAGATCTCTACAGGCTTCTCGATTTGTAGTTTTTTCTATCTGGGCTCCAATCGCACGCAACATTGAACCAAAACCTCCTTTTCCTCCAAAAATTCTGGGTGTGATGTTTGCAGAACCAGTGGAAAGAATATCGAAATCGGTTGCAAGATGTCCATTGTAGAGGATGTAAAAATTCTCTTTTAATATTATCTGTAAAAAATATAAAAATAGGTGAGAAATAGGTGGAAAAATATTGAAACAAACTTAAACTAACAGAAAGAAGATATTAAAAAATGTGTCTAAAATCGAAAAGAAACCTTGACCTCTGATTTAGTTTAATAACATTTGCATTAAGAATTCAGGTAAAATTCAAAGGAATCCAGGATCAAAAGAACCTTAAATAAATCAAGGGGGATAAAATTACATTCGAGGTGAATTCAAACAAAATTTAGGGTAATTTCAAAATACATATGAAATTCAAGATGAATTCAAGATACTAAAATTCCAAATTTAAAAGAACTGAAAAGGACAATTTTGGTTGAAATTAGAATATAGAAAAATTCAAAAAGAATTTCCAAGAATTTGATATAAACATAAATCTGAAGAATTTAAAACGCTTTTAAAGGATTTCTTTTGTAATTAACAAAATATTTTGAGAAAGTCAAGGAATTTTAAGCGATTTAAATCATTTAAAAAAGATTTTTCATATTTTAAAGAATTTGAAGGAAATTCAAGAGATTTCAAAAGATTTTAAAAAATTGTAATAACTTTAAATTGATTACAAATATTTTCAAGGTATTTGAAGAGATTTTAAGTAGTTTTTCAAAAGCAATTTTAGGAAAAAGGAATTTCAAAAGTATTTTTAAAGAATCTTAAAGAACTTAAAGGATTTTAAGAGATTACATTTGATTTTTTTACAGATTTAAAAAGATTATAAGAAATTTTATTTTTAATGATTCTTAGTTTAATTTTACATCTTTTTTTTTTGTGGAGTTCCAGTGAAAATAATATAATTGCCGTTTACAACGTTTATAAACGAAAATATAAAAGTAAATTTCATCATCTACAAATAAAAATAAAAATAATTGACTAAAACTTAATATTTTCGTTTATAAATGTTCAAGATGATAATAAAAACATTAATCAGTTAATAATTTCAAAAGAAACAATCATAATTGAAAACGAATTAGACCTTTTCGTTTATGAACGTTGCAAACGACAGTTACATTAAAAATAAAGAGAAAATGGCAAGAAAATTGTGCAATTGCAGTAATTTATAAATTATAAAGGAAAATAATTATAGCCCGAACGTAAATCAATATTTAACAATATTTTTGGAATAGTTTTCATTTTATTTATCTAAACTGAAAGAAGACTAAAAGCATTAGAGGAAAACGAAAATAAGAATAAAAATAGTGAAAAAGTATTGGATTGAAGTTTCAGCAGTCTAGTCTTGAATATCCTTAAATCATTTTAACCGTTTTTGAAAATCCTTTGAAGTTGCTTAAAATCTCTTGAAATTCCTTAAAATTCTTTAAAGTTCCTTAGAATTAAATAAAATTCTTTAAAATATCTTTGAATTCCTTTGTTACATTAAATCTCTTAAAAACCCAGGCAATTTCGGGTTTTCTGATAGTAAATAAATAAAATAAAAAATATTTTTTGGAATTCTTTTAGTTTGATATCTTAATCTAATAAATATATATGAAAAATAAAAAAAATAAAAAGTGAGGTTATAAAATATGACACATCTACTTGTATTATGATTCTTATCTACTGTTATCCACAAAATCAGCAATAATAATATGAAAGATTCTTGAATTCTATATTAGAACAACCCTTAAAGGTGATTTACGAATATAAACTTTAATTGTTTGAGAAAAAGTAAACAAGACTTACAGTTGCGTCTTGAATTTGATCCCAAATTTGTGACACCGTAAGGGGAATTTCTGATGTAAAAAGTGTCTTTGTCGAAACCCCCATATTAACGTTAACGATCAACATATTGATTTCGATTATTTATAAGTATGAAAATGTTATTTTCAATCTTAAAAAATTAAAAAAAAACCTTAACAAAACAGTGCTCTCTACAAAATTCCCAAGAAATCTGTCATCTGACATCCAGCCCAGCGTTCTTTTTCAGTGTTGTCACCAGATGGAGCTTGTTTCCCACAACACAGGGTGACCAACTAGTTCGAGAAAAAATCCCAGTCAAGCGCTTGAAAATTCACTCAAATTCACTAAATTTTCACTAGATTTTATGATGCCAGAGGCGCGAAATTCAAATTATAAGTTAGTAAAAACAGCAAAAAACAATAATAATTCTGTTTAAAATGCCAATCTTGATAATTTAATTTTTTATAATTAACAGAAAATGAAGTTTGTACCATGCTTCAAATTATATTAGGTGAAAAAGCATAAAATTTAGTTAATATTTTAATTCAATATTTTATATATTATATTTTGAAACTTTTTCAGCTGAAAAATCTACACTTGTATTAAAACTTTTACATTTTAAATGTTTTTGCAGAAATAGAAATACCTGCGCTAGAAAATGGAAAAATGTGAATTAATTGTAGTTAATAAATTGTTGTTAAGCAGTCAAATTATTACTTTACACTTGAAAAAAGAACAATGGAACTGAATAATGAAATAACCAGAAATAACCCAAAAATTTACAAAAATCATTAAATTTTTTACTAAATACTGTTAAAAATCACTAAATTGTGACTTTTCACAATCACTGAAAAAGAATCCCAACATGGGTTTGAAAGTCACTAGATTTTTTGACAAATTCACTAAATTTGTCACCCTGCCACTACAGTCCGCTGTAACCGTAGATAGAGTTAAAGATATTAGCCACGAAGGAATAATAAGGAGACCGAACTCCCTTTCGCAACCTGGAAACAAAAACTAGATCATAAGTCTTTAGAAGAACTTTGTTTGAGTGCGCATGTGTGCAGTTGTCCTCTTCTTATTCATGGGAAACTGTGCGAGTGAGAAAGTTTTTAAAATTGTCATAAGATAGAGAGGTTATGTTCTTTGTTATGCGATTTCGCGATTTCATGCGGTAGCGGTGTATGACAAAATTTAGATTTTTATAGTGATATAAAAAGAGTTGATTAAGTATAAAAGTGGTAAGTATGTAGAATAT